>JAWNON010000128.1:0-37500 GCA_035045945.1 Drosophila anceps
TATAATATAATATATATTATATTATATTATATTATATAATATAATATAATATAATATAATATATTATAATATAATATAATATAATATAATATAATATAATATAATATAATATAATATAATATAATATAATATAATATAATATAATATTATATAATATAATATAATATAATATAATATAATATTATATTATATAATATTATATAATATAATATTATATTATATATATTATATTATATAATATAATATAATATTATATAATATAATATTATATTATATTATATTATATTATATTATATTATATTATATTATATTATATTATATATATTATATTATATTATATTATATTATATTATAATATATTATAATATATTATATTATAATATATATATAATATAATATAATATAATATAATATAATATTATATAATATTATATAATATAATATAATATAATATAATATAATATAATATAATATAATATAATATAATATAATATAATATAATATAATATTATATAATATTATATTATATTATATTATATTATATTATATTATATTATATTATATTATATTATATTATATATATTATATTATATAATATATTATATATATATATTATATTATATTATATATATTATATTATATTATATATATTATATTATATATATTATATTATATTATATTATATTATATTATATAATATTATATATATATTATATTATATTATATTATATTATATTATATTATATTATATTATATTATATTATATTATATTATATTATATTATATTATATTATATTATATAATATTATATTATATTATATTATATTATATTATATTATATTATATTATATTATATTATATTATATAATATATTATATTATATTATATTATATTATATTATATTATATTATATTATATTATATTATATTATATTATATTATATTATATTATATTATATTATATTATATTATATTATATTATATTATATTATATTATATTATATTATATTATATTATATTATATTATAATATATTATATTATATTATATTATATTATATTATATTATATTATATTATATTATATTATATTATATTATATTATATTATATTATATTATATTATATTATATTATATTATATTATAATATATTATATTATATTATATTATATTATATTATATTATATATATATTATATAATATAATATTATATTATATTATATTATATAATATAATATAATATAATATTATATAATATAATATTATATAATATAATATAATATAATATAATATAATATAATATATTATATTATATTATATATATATATATATTATATTATATTATATTATATTATATTATAATATAATATATTATATTATATTATATTATATTATATTATATTATATATATATTATATTATATTATATTATATTATATTATATTATATTATATTATATTATATTATATATATATTATATTATATTATATTATATTATATTATATTATATTATATTATATTATATTATATTATATTATATATATATTATATTATATTATATTATATTATATTATATTATATTATATTATATTATATTATATTATATTATATTATATTATATTATATTATATTATATTATATTATATTATATTATATTATATTATATTATATTATATTATATTATATTATATTATATTATATTATATTATATTATATTATATTATATTATATTATATTATATTATATTATATTATATTATATTATATTATATTATATTATATTATATTATATTATATTATATTATATTATATTATATTATATTATATTATATTATATTATATTATATTATATTATATTATATATATATTATATTATATTATATTATATTATATTATATTATATTATATTATATTATATTATATTATATTATATTATATTATATTATATTATATTATATTATATTATATTATATTATATTATATTATATTATATTATATTATATTATATTATATTATATAATATATATATATTATATTATATTATATTATATTATATTATATTATATTATATTATATTATATTATATTATATTATATTATATTATATTATATTATATTATATTATATTATATTATATTATATTATATTATATTATATTATATTATATATATATTATATTATATTATATTATATTATATTATATTATATTATATTATATTATATTATATTATATTATATTATATTATATTATATTATATTATATTATATTATATTATATTATATTATATTATATTATATTATATTATATTATATTATATTATATTATATTATATTATATTATATTATATTATATTATATTATATTATATTATATTATATTATATTATATTATATTATATTATATTATATTATATTATATTATATTATATTATATTATATTATATTATATTATATTATATTATATTATATTATATTATATTATATTATATTATATTATATTATATTATATTATATTATATTATATTATATTATATTATATTATATTATATTATATTATATTATATTATATTATATTATATTATATTATATTATATTATATTATATTATATTATATTATATTATATTATATTATATTATATTATATTATATTATATTATATTATATTATATTATATTATATTATATTATATTATATTATATTATATTATATTATATTATATTATATTATATTATATTATATTATATTATATTATATTATATTATATTATATTATATTATATTATATTATATTATATTATATTATATTATATTATATTATATTATATTATATTATATATATATTATATTATATTATATTATATTATATTATATTATATTATATTATATTATATTATATTATATTATATTATATTATATTATATTATATTATATTATATTATATTATATTATATTATATTATATTATATTATATTATATTATATTATATTATATTATATTATATTATATTATATTATATTATATTATATTATATTATATTATATTATATTATATTATATTATATTATATTATATTATATTATATTATATTATATTATATTATATTATATTATATTATATTATATTATATTATATTATATTATATTATATTATATTATATTATATTATATTATATTATATTATATTATATTATATTATATTATATTATATTATATTATATTATATTATATTATATTATATTATATTATATTATATTATATTATATTATATTATATTATATTATATTATATTATATTATATTATATTATATTATATTATATTATATTATATTATATTATATTATATTATATTATATTATATTATATTATATTATATTATATTATATTATATTATATTATATTATATTATATTATATTATATTATATTATATTATATTATATTATATTATATTATATTATATTATATTATATTATATTATATTATATTATATTATATTATATTATATTATATTATATTATATTATATTATATTATATTATATTATATTATATTATATTATATTATATTATATTATATTATATTATATTATATTATATTATATTATATTATATTATATTATATTATATTATATTATATTATATTATATTATATTATATTATATTATATTATATTATATTATATTATATTATATTATATTATATTATATTATATTATATTATATTATATTATATTATATTATATTATATTATATTATATTATATTATATTATATTATATTATATTATATTATATTATATTATATTATATTATATTATATTATATTATATTATATTATATTATATTATATTATATTATATTATATTATATTATATTATATTATATTATATTATATTATATTATATTATATTATATTATATTATATTATATTATATTATATTATATTATATTATATTATATTATATTATATTATATTATATTATATTATATTATATTATATTATATTATATTATATTATATTATATTATATTATATTATATTATATTATATTATATTATATTATATTATATTATATTATATTATATTATATTATATTATATTATATTATATTATATTATATTATATTATATTATATTATATTATATTATATTATATTATATTATATTATATTATATTATATTATATTATATTATATTATATTATATTATATTATATTATATTATATTATATTATATTATATTATATTATATTATATTATATTATATTATATTATATTATATTATATTATATTATATTATATTATATTATATTATATTATATTATATTATATTATATTATATTATATTATATTATATTATATTATATTATATTATATTATATTATATTATATTATATTATATTATATTATATTATATTATATTATATTATATTATATTATATTATATTATATTATATTATATTATATTATATTATATTATATTATATTATATTATATTATATTATATTATATTATATTATATTATATTATATTATATTATATTATATTATATTATATTATATTATATTATATTATATTATATTATATTATATTATATTATATTATATTATATTATATTATATTATATTATATTATATTATATTATATTATATTATATTATATTATATTATATTATATTATATTATATTATATTATATTATATTATATTATATTATATTATATTATATTATATTATATTATATTATATTATATTATATTATATTATATTATATTATATTATATTATATTATATTATATTATATTATATTATATTATATTATATTATATTATATTATATTATATTATATTATATTATATTATATTATATTATATTATATTATATTATATTATATTATATTATATTATATTATATTATATTATATTATATTATATTATATTATATTATATTATATTATATTATATTATATTATATTATATTATATTATATTATATTATATTATATTATATTATATTATATTATATTTTAGTAAGAGAAAGATATTTCTTTTCATATTGGGAAACTCTAAAATATTTACGGTCTTAGCCAAGTCTGCAATCAGAGTACTCGCAGCGTTGCCACCTCTTTAGAAATGAATGTACATTATCATAGTTGAATTAAATGTCGCTAGGTGGCGCCAACCATTTGTGTAAGCTACAAGCTTTTCAAATGGATAAACGCTTTTATCAAAACCAACTTTTGGGTAACCAGCTCAACAAGTTTATTGCTTTTTATTTAAAATAAAAACTTAAATCTTGAAAGTTTATTTTAATATTAAAGTTTATTTAATATTATATTTAATATTTATTTTAATATTTTTATATGCAGAAGACAAACGAAATTTATAGAATCTTATTTCATTACATAGAATCTTTATGTTCAATATACTTGAAATGTACGAAGAATCGAAGATTATTATAATTGTAAAATATTTACAAGTATAATAATCGTGTGAAGTCTACTTTTCATTAATTGGACTGTTAAATGCCTTGTTGCTGCATAACTATTTTGATCGTTATTACTTACCCTTAACAAGTCTTGAAAACAAACCGCACATGCTGAGCTTTAAAAAATATATATCTTCTGGCGATCTCACTGTCGTATAAACATTTTCATTAACTGAGTCTCAGGCATATGCCACAAATTCTGCAGAACTTGAGCACTTTTAAGACCTTCCCTCCCATGCCCCTCCCAAAACCACTTGTCACCCACCAAGCACAGCCACGTTAGCGGTCTCGTGGCATAAAAGGGAACCCCACACAAAAGCAATCAAGAATATGAGAGAACACATCACAAACATGCGCGGAAATAGAAGAGGAAGAACCACAGCACAGTCGAGAAGAAACGAGAAACCGGTTGGGCCGAAAGAGCCGGCCGGCATTCTGTGCAAAGCAACACGTTCTTATGTCTAGACTTTGAAGACGCGGATCTGCACGGCCTCTCAATGTGGCCAGACCGGCCAAAGTGCGTTTAACCGTTATGTCACTTGCAATTAAACGAAACTCAAACTGAGAGCCAAGTCGGGTCACCAAAAGGCAACAGCCAACAGGCAACGGAAGTGCAAGCTGAGAAATGCTCTGAGAATCGAGTCCAACAAAGTCTGAAGTTGTCTTCTTACTGTTGCTTCTCTTCCTCGAACCGAACCGAGCTGACCTGAGGTGAGCTGTCAACCAAGTCGCACAAAGAAATAGGCAAATGCAAAGGCAATAAAAGGTTTGCAATTTACACCATTTTTTGAAATCCCTCCCAGCCCCATCTCCCTACTACTCACGAGCCCGAGAACCAGTTGTCCATCCAAATCCAGTCGAACCAGGCAACGAGATGCAAGACAACACAACAAAACTAAAAAAATACGTAGACAACAGCCCAAGCAGCGATTGACCCAGTTTTCAAGACGACTATAACGACAACGACAACAACTACAACAACGACAACAATTACGACAACAACAACGAAATCGACAACAAACGACCGCTGAGCCAACAAACTACGTGCCAAAACGGAGACGGACAAGGCACAGTGGTACGATCTATTAAAAAAATTGCTGTAGGTAACTTGGTTTTAGAAATATATAATTAATGTATAAAGATGCTTATATATAGCTTAACTTTTTTTTTATTACATATAACTTATTATTAACTTTGTTTATATATTTATATATATATATATTTGTTATATTTATATTTATTTAAAATGATAAATTTATTTAATTGAAATTTACATATTCATTTATATGTAAAAAATTTCTAATGTGCAAATAGAATCGGTATCACTGTGAACCCATGGCGATGGTTGCCTGAATCGTACCTGAGTGCGGCACCGATCCTCAGCTCGAACGAAACCAACACATTGACCGAATCCAGCTGAAACTGTGGCTGCAGCTCGAAGTGCAATGTACTCGACGCCAAATCGAAAGAAAAATCTTGTTTTCTGCAATTTTCCGATTCTTCAGAAATAAATAAAAACGATACTCGCTTGGCTAGAAGACTTGCTTGTGCAGAGCTGCCTGTTGAGGGGCGTGGTGAGGGGGCGATAGTGGAGCCAACATAGATGGGCTGAGCTTTAACAGCGGCGTCGAATGCTGCTGCTATTGCTAGTACGTTGGTGGTGGTGTTTATGGTGGTGCAGCCACATGCAAAATAAAATAAACGTCAATGCACTCTGATGCTGTTGTTGTTGCCAGTTGCTGATTGCTGGTTGTTGGTTGCTGTACGCCGACCGCAACACTTCGACTAGTTTGGATCGGACTACGACTAGACAACGTTGACTAGACTTGATCTGAGCGCTGTTTTTCTTAGTTTTATTTATTCGTCAATTTTTCTCGTTACTCGTATTTTGCTGGCTTGCGGTTTCAGCTCACTTCTTTTTTGTGTAGAACAGCAAAACCAACAATAACAATAACAATAATAATAGAAGACATTCACACATGTACTAAATATGTAATTGCAGGCAGGAAATCCCATAGAGACCCACACCTGGTTATTGATGCGACCGCACAGCGATCCAAAGTTTATATAACGTATTTACAAATTATATATCTACATATATATATTTAAATATAAATGAGTATCAATACATATATAAAGCATATTTTTCATATATATTTGTAGCCAGTTTTAACGTAGCCAATTTTCATTCAGTATTCAGCAGTGTTCAGTAAAAAACTGCAGGATATATGGATTGATATTAGTGCTGTGGGATAAGCTGATTTTGGATTATAAAACTGTTAAAGAATAATATATATTATATAATATATATTATATAATATATATATATATATATATATATATATATATATATATATATATATATATATATATATATATATATATATATATATATATATATATATATATATATATATATATATATATATATATATGCATTATTGATCAATATAAATTATCCGTTAAGCTTTGAAATTATCTTTATGAGCTTAAATCGCGATTGCTCTACAATCAAATGTAACTTTATGGTAAAAATCAATGCAAAATTATGTTTTTTATTTTATTATAAATATATTCTCTATGATAATCGTGACACATAAAATGTCACAGCTGAATGGAAAGTTTTTTTATATCTCATAACCAAAAACAGTTCGTTGTTTCTATGATATCTATAAAAAGAATCAGTCAAATATCTATAAGGGTATTAGTAGTCAACATGTTGAAGATTGCTGTTGTTTCTTTCTCTCTCTCCCTCTCTTGCTCTCTCTCTTTCTATGTTTTTTACATCTCGGCTTTGATCAGCTTAGAAGAGTTGAATGTACTTGCCGCTAGTTATCGATAAGAGGAAAACTTTGCCATCGACCAGGTTGGCTGAGGCAAACGGTTGCGGCCTCATCTAAATGCGCATTTTAAATGCCTGATTCCTACACACTTTCATAGCAATATCTTGTATATCAATGTCTGCATCTGTGTCTGTTCTATTAAGCAGTGGGTGCAACATGCAGTCGCTGGTGCCGTTGCTTCTGCTGCTGCTTTAGCATTTGCATCAAATCGCATTACAAATGCGAGCCACTGCAGTGCTTGGACAATTGAATTGAGTTCCAGTCCAATCCATTGAGTGGAGATTATTTGCACCTCAGTTGCCTAGTCACTTGGCCAATTGGCTACCTGTGGCAACAGCTCATTAGACAAATTGACTCCCATTTGGCGCGATACGATTCAATTCGATTTGATTGATTTGTGCAGCAACTGCTCCATTTGCCACTAGACTGAAACTGTCTTCAACTGCGTACTTCAGCAGCTTTGGCCATCTTGAAGTTTTTTAATTGTAGCACGGCAAATTGGAATTGGAACAGAGTGTCTTTCTTGGGAAAGCTCGTATAAAACATGAAAATGTGCCATAACGGCACTCATCAGTGCCTTCTAAATTAAATGGGGCTAACTGTAAGCGACGTGCGTTAAACAAATGTCAACGGTTAATACAGCCCGACAACAACAGCCCGGCCGGCTCAGCATGAAGACGACATTATGACCGCACGCTTCCACGAATTGCCAAGTGATACAGCAACAACATAATAAAAAATATATAAATATATATATATATATATATATATATATATATATATATATATATATATATATATATATATATATATATATATATATATATATATATATATATATATATATATATATATATATATATATATATATATATATATATATATATATATATATATATATATATATATATATATATATATATATATATATATATATATATATATATATATATATATATATATATATATATATATATATATGTAAATATATATATATATATATATACATATATATATATATATATTGACGTACAGAATGTGACCAGTAGCTGTTCTCAGCCTGGCCAAAAAGCCAAGCGAAAACTGCATTGTCTGACGCTGACTGATGCTAAAGTTAATTAACACACAATCAACACACACACATTCGACTAAGCCTGCACTGTAAAAAAGCAACAATAGCAACAACAAGTGGCAATCTAAGCATGCAATAATAAAAAAAAAAACGAAATTAGCCGCACGGCGGGTACTTCAATGCGAGAATGCACCAAAATTAGCTAAAAAAAATAACACTCAAGGAAACAGAAATTAAAGTTTGTAGGATTACAACAGTGGCGCTGACGGTGCCACCAGCTACCAGATACCCGCTTGCCACACGCCCCTTGACACCTCCATTGACTCTCAATGTGGAGCCATGCCATGTGAACCAATTTGTGGCATCAATCTCAGGCATAATGCGAAATTGGCCAAGCATCCAAGCGAGAGACTCCCAGATAAAACACTCGACTCACTTCAATTGCTCTCTTTATCCATTTATTATCGAGTAATGCTAAGCAGTTGTATATCCCATCATGTCGATTGTTAATTTTATCATAACTTGAAAAACTTCACATTTGCACAGCTGTTGAGTTCATTAAATACATATCCTTACAATTCGCAGGATCTTCAGGCAAAACTTCCTTAATTTTTTTATATTTAGTTTCAGTATAATAATCCAAGCAGGACCACGAGATAGTCTATCGCATACAACTTCAAAAGAATCAAGCCGTTAAAATGAATCTCACTTTTTCGAATCGAAAACGAAAACGAGTGACATACAACAATTGTCCCTTTTCAGCCCAAGTTAATATTATGAATATATATATAAAAAGATAAGCAATTGCTTGGCCTCAACATTTTTAGGTACATCCTGTGAGCACAGTGGGCGGGACCTCTAGAATTTGCCTTAGAGTTTGATAAGGATTATATGTTACAATTATTATATTTGTTATATTATTGTTTAACATTTTGTATGGTATCAATGAGATAGTATGAAAAAACTCTATTCACGTCAGTGAGACATTAAATGTGATATAAAAAGCATGAGATCGCGGCTAACATATTTGCTTAATGTACCGTTGGTACTGCTTGTCTTGCTATTTTTGTTGTGGATATTTGTTGTTGCTGAATCATATTAGGTCATGAAAGCAAAGCGTCATAGATAAGCTTTTACATGTGTATAAAGCTTGATTAAAATGTCAAATGTTTTTGGGTTAAGATAAAGACAAACACAAAATATACAATAAAAATATATAATTTTAATAATAAAAATAATATAAAAGTAGACGAATCAATGCAAATGCAACACAAATTAACAACAGCAACATCCGTGATCACTTGAACAACAGTTCCGACAACCCGAACATCGAGTATTGTTCCCCAAAACTTACCTAAGAGCCAACGAAACGATATTTTAAATTCGTTTAGGGTTGGGTATATAAAACATATGTAAAATACTCGAGTTGTGTTAGCTTATCTGTTATCCTCGGCGTAAATTTGAAGTTGGAAGCTACAATAGATTAAAAGAGAAGGTTAAGATTATATATGTTGAAATGAAAAATGATTCCCTAATTGACTGGTTGACCGAATGCTTGATTGACTTAATAACTGTTGAACTGTTATTGACTAATTGACTACATGACTAACTGCCTGACTAACTGATTGACTGATTGAATACCTCATATATAGGCTGATTAGTGAGTTGTTTGATTGATTGACTCACTGATTGAGTGATTAGCTGTCGGATTGACTGTCTGATTGATCAACTTGTTGACTAATCAATTGATTTATTCTGAGCTTAACTCATTGATTGGGTGATTGAAAAATTTAATTTTTAATTGCTCAAATGTTTTGGTAGCAAAAAACAAAACTCTGATTGATCGAAAGTCAATGTAAATCACCAGACGACACAGCTCAGTGAAAGATCTATTCCCATTATTCTGTTTATAGATCTATTAATTATGTCTCCACTAAATGTGTCTTGTGCCCTGAAGAACGCCATACTAAGAACTTCGAAGACACAAACGTATACAAAGGTACGTCTCAGACATCTTCATCAGATCTAATTGACAGAGCTCGATTAAAACTGTTTTTATTTTTCTTTTATTTTTTTTCTTTTTGTGTATTTGATTTGTGTAGATAAAACAATTTTAATGCGCGAAACACTTAAACAAATGATTTTTGACAGCTTTTCACATGCAGAAAATGGCATTTAGACAGCAACAGATGAAATACAATGAGTAGACAAAAATTCAAAAGTTAAAAACTTGAAAAATAAAAGTGAAAAGAGAAGAAAAAAGTGGCATTGTTGACTTTTCAGCTGGGCTTTTGTTAGTAACTAACTCTTTCTTGTCAGCCAAAAAGCGCGCGCGCACAAAACTCGAATTTGGGTCAAACATTATTCAAATGCAAGCGCTCGGACGGGCCATGGATGGAAAGAGGAGACTAGCGACTGAATGAATGAACAGTGAGAATGAGACAGCAAAAGCGACGACGCGAAGTGCGACTCTTTGGCTGACCAAGCCAAGCAGCCAAATTGCTAGTCAACCAGTTGGCCAGTCGAGCATTTAGCGCTGTTGCTGCTGCTGCTGCTGTTTCTGTTGTTGTTGTTATCGCTGGTGGTGTCCCGCTTTGAAAATGCATAAAAACGCGCACGCGGTCTCCTAAGTCGGTCGCTCCAGCCCCCGCTGACCATTTGGCTGGCACGTAAGAGCGCTGATGATATAACCAGGCCCAGGCCCAGGCCAAGCGCTAAACAAAACAAAACTCAGCTACTAGCAAATATGTGTGTCGAGTAGAAACGGACAGCAAGGGGGAGTTGAGAAGACGGAGAAGGGGTGCATACCGTTGGTCGACTGACTGACTGACTAACTGACTTTGTGACTTGGTGGCAACCCCACTTGGCTGAGCTTGTCTTGGCCCGGATCGGCCTGGCTTGGCTTGGCTTGGAGTATCTTCGTCTTGCTTTCGTAATCGCGCGCTTTTTTTTGCAGCGCTTCGTTGATTTTTCAGCTTGACAGATAGTCCAGCGCTATATTCGCTTAGAGCTGCTTCTCTGACAGCAGCAGCAGTTCTGCCCACACACACACTCGTTGCATACTTAATCAGCGCTTGTAAATCTGCTCAATGCGTTTTTTTTTCTTCTTTTTTTGGGTGTGGCTATTTCTGAGCTCCCCTGCTCCACACAAGCATTTCTTGATGCTTTTGAAGAACGCCATAGAGCCTTTTGGAGATTGTTGTTCCTAATTTCAAAGTTAAAGGATGGCTTAGATACTTTCAATTGTTGACACATTTTTTTGTTTTTTTTTTTGTGTTTTTTTTCGGTCATCATCAATTTATGAGTACTTCAAAGACAATTGCCTCTCAAATCGATAAATGTTCGCCAATTTTGACATCGAAATCAATTTAATTATTTTGCAAGAGTGTAACGTGGCGTTTCAATTATGTCTATGAAACTTATAGCCGTTGTAACATAAATCTTAAAAAAAATTATATATATATATATATATATATATATATATATATATATATATATATATATATATATATATATATATATGCTCCTCCCATAACTAATGTAAGTGCATACTTTTCATTTCTATTAAATTTAAAAAAATTTTAAAAATTATCCAACTGACTATTTTGACATGCCTATAAGAAATATTTAGCACGAGGCGCAAAGTTTTTTTTGAATGTTCACCCAATCTTAACTTTTAGAAAATGTTTAAGTATCAAAAAAAAAAGCAACGTGTAGTTAGTTAATTTATGACTTGAATTTTTATTATATTTACAGTGCTGCGTGCATAATTTTCCCTAAATTATAATTCAGATGCCGCTGTTACTGCCTGTTGTTGATGTTGCTACTGCTGCTGCTGCTTCTGTCGACGGCGATTATGTGATTTTTCTTTCCGTACATTCGTCATAGTCTCATAGCCATTTTGTTGTCGTAGTCGCTGTCGTTGTACATGTTGTTGCTGTTGTTATTGTTGCTTCGTTTTCACTTTCTATCGTGCGCCGACAGCAGCAGTAACTTACATGTGTGCATATATTTGTTATGCTCTCGTCTGTATAAGTGTGAGTGTCTGCTTGTGTTTCTGTTTGTGGTAGTGTTTGTGTATGTGAGCACAAACGACACGCTGACCCAGTTTCTCATACAACTACAGACGAACGTGGAAGCACACACTGGAATTAATATTATTATGGTTTAGTTGTTGTTGCTTGATTTAGTTGCTGTTGTTGTTGTCGCTTTGGATTGCTTGATTTTCTTGCTGGGCTTCGTGTCCGATTGGCCTCTGCCTGATTCGGTTTCTTATGCAGCTAAGACACTCTCATGCGACCGATCCACGCATATACCATATAACATATGCCATATACCATATACCATATATCATACCATATATCATAAACCCTATACCCTATACCACATATCATATACTATATACCATATACCATATAGCATAGGCCATGTATCCACCCTACTATGCCACACACATATTCCCTTTAATAATTATCATGCCTTGATGCGATCATTCGATATTATGCAGGCGCAGCATGTGGGCTGACGCCTTAGCCTGACAAATTATTGAAAATTAAAGTTCGAATGGTTTTTCGAAAAAGAAAAAAAGTTACAGCCAAATGGCTCACTAAAAACCAAACACATAAAAAGTCAGAGGCGGAGGAGAGGGGATGGGGCTGTTTCTGCTTCGTTGATTATGTCTGCAACAAAAGCTCTATTAACTATAGAGACCACGGAGACGCTGACTGCCGCTGGCTGGCGATATCGATCAGAATCACGTAAATGTAATGCACATTAACTAAGCATTTTCATACGCTCCATGAAGAGCATATTGTAATTGTCATTTAGCTTGTAAGGCTCACAGATTCTATGATATCAATAATATTTAACTGTTATGAGAAATTGTTACTAATTACTGTATGCTTTATAAAAATAAAATAAAAGAGAATCAATAATCAAATCCATAAATATCATAAAACTATGGACTGTATATTGTATAACTCACGCTACGAGTCAAATTTATTTAATTATGAAACCAACAACCGACTGAACCCAATATGTTATTTTTTCAGATGCACCGAGCTCTTTTTAATTTCTTTTTATACCCTGATTCTATTGAAAAAGGGGGTCAGGGTGTAATGGTTTTGTGAAAATGTATATAACAGATAGAAGGAGGCGTAGCAGACCCCATAAAGTATATATATATTCTTGATCAGGGCGACGATGCTGAATTAATTAGCCGGTATACTCGAGCTGTGCCAGTTTTTCCTTTTTTTTAAAAAAACTCATCCCATTTAAATAAAAGCTAGATATTTTAGCTTTCCTTTTTAGGTCCAAGTAATGAGTACAAAGATGTTTTTTATTATTTTTTGGATTTTTGGATAGCCCAAACTGCATCCTAAGTGCAATCACTGCGTAAACTGCGCAGTTAGCAGAGCGCATGCATATTCGTGCGTGCGTGCGTGCGTGCGTGCATTGTTATGTGTGTGTATAGCTTATAATGTAAGAGTATTTAATATTCGACTTAAACGCGTTTTCTTCCTAATCATGTTGCCGCTTGTTGTTGTTATGGTTGTTGTTGCTTTGCGCTGCAAACGATTCCTGCCCTACGCGGAGGCACTTCACGCGTCAATGAAAGCGAAAGGAAAACTGAAAACTGCCTCCGCTACCTCGACTACTGCTGGCGCTGTTGCTGAGGGGTGCTTGGTGAGGAAATGGAAAATATTGAGCAAATACTTAGTTAATATTTTGCAAGCCATAAGAACCACAGCAGCGTGACTAGGCAAGCGTTGTTTGAGCCACGGGCTCACTAAGGAGTTTCAGGGGAGCGTCGGGAAGAAGGGAGGGCGAGTAGAGTAATAGCGTGGTAGACAGCTAGAGAGGGGGATGCCTCAAATGACGGCACTTGACGACCTGCTGCAAAGCCCAGTTAAAATATGAAATTAATTTGTGGCCGACGTCGCATGCAAATTCATATTATTCGCATAACGGTACAAATGATGTAACTGCCTGTCAACTAAAAGTATAAATATATAAATATTTTGTTGTTTTATTTTTCGCTTTCTGTGAATTTAGGTAGGCTATATGCATATGCATACAAAGCGTTCGCTCTGCCTCGACGTGTTTCAATGTGTGTGTGTGTGTGTTATGTGGCCCAAAGTGTGTATTATATATGCAAACAGCAAAAACAACAACAACAATCACAACAAACAAGTTTGCTTGTTGTTTCTGTCGGCATGTTTAATAAATAAATAAATAAAAAAAATTTTTGAAAATATGTTAGCAAGCAGTTACAAGTGTGTGCCCCACACTCACACAGCAACACAACACATACACATACCGCTCTTTGAGTAAGCCAGGTCCAGTTCCACTTCCCTTTTTCTACTATGTCTCAGTCTCTCTCTCTCACACTTTCTCTCTCTATCTCTTTCTGTCTTTTTCTTTCTCTTTTATTCTATCTCTGGCTTCCTGTTCATCGTTATCCCCTATAGGTAGTTTGTCGGCGTCAACAACGCTATTGTTGTTGTACTTGATTGTTTGCTTGCTTATATTTGTTCAAAACACCTCAACAGGTTTTCTTTTTATTTTCAATTTCCTTTCGTTGTTGCACATTTTTGTGGCGCCCTAAAGCAACAGGCAAAACTTCTTTTGAGCTTATTCAACTTAAAGATATTTTAAGTGTCCATAGTCTGAGAATGTTCAAAGTGAATATTAAAAATATACTAAATCTTTATCTAAATTTTAAATCCAAATATTTTTCAATACGGATGTGATGCTTTGAATGCTAAAATCTGATATACTTGCAAAATTTCATTTCATTTATTTGACTCGTTTAAAAACTAATAGGTATTGTGAATGATAAACTAACAGAAAATAAGAGTATATGGTAATACTAGACTTTTTTTTACCTAAATATTAATAAATCGATTTGGTAATCTTAAAGATAATTAATGGTTAATTGATGGTTTTGGGGAGAAGAGAAAATATAGGAAAGACAAAATCCTTGCAAAATTAGCTCACTTTCAACAAATTCGCTAGGCCAGATCACAAAGATAACTCGATTCTTGACACTTGGATGGGAAATTTTGTGATATTCGCGATAGTCTGGTATATACTATTTCAATGTTGGCTTGGCAAAGCAGATCAATCATAGAGTAATGCCAGAGGAGATTATAGATGACTTTCAAGACTTCAAGACTTAAAGCTGGATTATATAACATTTGGCTATAACCGACCACACTGCTACACCGTAATACGTTACTGCTTTGAAAATAGTCCTGAAAAAGAACATTTTGTTTTCCAAATGTAAGGCTCTTGTCCAGTGTGATACCCAAGTATCTGATATTATCTTGCCACTTTATGTTTTCCGCCACTAACCTGAAATCATCTGTAGGAACGTAGATGTCCTTGCGCTTTTAGTTACACAGTATTGCTATTGTTTTTCTCTGGGATAATATGAGTATTTACAATCATATTCGTTATGCATCTTTATAGATATATCTACAGACCGTAGGTTAGAGCAAAGGTTTGATGTGTCATCGGTAAATATCGACGTGTTGTAGTGGTAGAATAGATGGGTTTGTTGGATAGGTTGCACATCATACGCGATAGGCAAGAACGTTGCATGAACAAAAAATTATCGGTTTTTCAGAAACTTTAAATTATCTTTATAATCCTCACTGAGCCGAAGACGACTTTGCTGTCCAACTGTACCATTCCAGTTTTAATTATAACAAGGTTCTTAACTGAACTGTGAGGATATTGATTTCATCAATAAATTGGGTTAGGTTTTTTTTCATTACTTTCTCCAAGATTTAGCTGACTGACGGCAGTGGCCTATATGCATATAGCAACTCTGCAGGCTTATTTTGTTTTGCAATCAGAAAGACTTTATTGCATTTCCAAATAGGTGAAGTAAGAGAACTTTTGACATTTATTTACAATACCAGGAGATGCATCACGCTAAATGATTAAACTAGTGTCTCGTCTTTTGGATGTTCCTATGCTTTTCTCTGATAATTTTGGATAGTTTCCAAAATGAAGAAAAAAATTTGTCTAAAGATGAAAGAGCGAATCTTCTAGCAACGCTTTGGCGAATAGTCTATTTAGCCACTTGAAGAGGATAAAATTTACCTGTTTTCGATTTCTTAGCCAACATCGCTAACGGTCATTTCTAAAGTTAATTTATTCCGTAACAGCGACTTTGGCGAATATATTATTTGCTTTGTAGGAATACTAAAATCCTTCATTAAATACATTGCTCTTATCGTCAATATCATCTGCATATGGGATCTATATGGAGAATCGATCCTGGAGAATCTTGACCAATTGGTTCTTTTTGTATCGTCACTGACTTCTAAAATTACTCGAAGGTGATCTGAATTTAGTGAGTATAATACTTGCGGATTTGCTAGATGTTACGGGCGGTTTGTTAAAAATATATCTAGGGTTGATGGTTGGGGACCTCCTGAAATATAGGTGTTCACTGAGGGATTCATTAAATATCTGGCAGTTTTAACAGTGGGTCCTACGTTTTTAGTAGCTCCATTTGACTTTGATGACAGACCATTTGGTTGATGACAGAGTAATTTTTCCTTAGTTAGTTAAGAATGATGCAATTGTTAAGAAAGTAGACGGCATACAGTGATTGGATACCGTCTCTTTTTGAATAAGCTTGACGTCCGTACATTAGAGTCTAATTCTGACAAGCTGGCATTTAATAGAATCTGTCTGCATGTCTTCATGAGACCAGCTTTAAGCTTATTTGCAAAGGTGAGGGCTCATGATTAGTGTTTGGCAGGTGACCACAGACTAGCAAAAGCCTTCTCGTCCACACAATGAAATTTAACTCCTATAGAAATTTTTCTGTTGGAGTAATCCTGGATGTTTAATAATTTTAATTTTAAAAAGCGTAATTGGAGGAGCGCTGACTTTGGTATTTTTTACAATAATTTCTGCATTGTTATTACCTTTGATGTTGGCTCATCTAATGCTTGCAGAGAAGTGTAATTATTGTTGTTACTCTGTTACTAATTTAAGAACCTTTCTGATCGGCTCTGCACCTTTTTATTTTGCTTTGTTTGTTTAGTCTAGAAAGAAAAGAAATATTTTTATTTTATTATTTTATTATTGCCTTTATCCCTCGGAACGTCAGCTAGTGACGGCCCATCCTTGCATAATATGTATATTGTAAGTTAAACATATATAATTCATGTATAATTTATAAGAATTACAATGTAATGTAATGTGGCTATAAAAACACATATCACATATAATAACATATATAAAAAACAAACAAAAAATTTACAAATTAAAAAAATGTATAGAATATAAAAAATAAATACATAATACTTATTTTAAAAACAATCTTTTATATACTTGAGTGGATGAAAAAAAGTTTTTAGTTCAATCTTACTTTAATGAGCTTCATAAATATCGTTTTTAGTATTTTGTAAATGTTGATTTAAATACGTTATGGAAATCAAATACGGACCTTAATAAGTACGTACTGTATCAGATTGTGATTAGAAGAGTATTCATTCGAATTAAGATAGTTTTGAGCTCAAGACATGAGTTCTTAAAATGAGTCGATGCTGGTAGTTTCTGGTTATAATCACAAAACTTGACACAGATCTATAATACCTACATAGGGTATTAGACGCTTGGCCCCCTCACTTGCTACTTCCATTGACCAAGACTAAAAGATTGTTAGCCAAATCAATTTTTGCCGCATCATGCTACCACATTTTGGCGCCAAAACCAGCAGCAATAGCAACAGCTTTATCAGCAGCAGTAGCTAACGGGCCAAGAGCAGTTGAGCCAGTTGGCCAGGCCAACCCAATATTGCTTCATTTCGCCGGCTGAGCTTGAAAGTAAAAGTGGTTTGGCTTTCTTTTGTGGTACACGCTTTTGGCTCTACTTTCCAACACGGCGACAAGTTGTGGGTTACTGTTGTTTTTGTTACGATGTTGAGTCCAAGGTCAAGAGGAAGACTTGAATATGCCACAACGCGGATGAATAATGCAAAAGCAAAAGTCAAAACCAAGCCAACACAATCATGGCCAACTGTGAGTGAATGAGAGTGCGAGTGAGAGTTGCAGATCTGGAGAGTAAACTCAATCGCTTCTCTGAATGCGGCATGGTTGTACCGTTATGTCGACTAGTTCCGGTTTATAACTGGTTAGCGCATCTCCAAGAAATATATAGCCCATCTGTGTAACTGGCACAGTCGAGACGAGTCTTGCTTTTTTGTTGTGTTTCTCTCGGCTTTATGATTACGCGAAAATTGATTTGACGTTCGTCTCAGTTTTTAGTCTTTGTATCCATATTAATAAGTGTACGCAATCTGTATCTGTACCTATTAATAAGTGTACGCAATCTGTATATGTATCTGTAACTATATCTGCAAATGTAGCTGTACTTTTATATTTTGTTGTGGATCGCTGTTACTGTTGTCGCCTCGTTTTTGGACTGTTTATGGGCTTATGACCTAAGCTGAAACGCATAACATTTAAGTTTGTTTCTTTCCAACTCTTTTGCCTATGCATAATTAAGCACCGTTAACGGAACTATGTTTTTTTTATTTTATGTTTTTTATTTTTATGTTTATTTATTCATCTTTTTGGTAGGAAAATGGGCTTAATGAAATGGCTTAGTTAAGGTTTTTAGATATTTTGTAATACCCGCACTAAAAAGCTGAATAACGATGCAAAACCAACAACAACAGCAACATCAGCATATGTAATACTTGGTTTAGGATAGTTAAAACAATTAAATGTGTGCTTACGTACCGGGTTATATAATAGGCCGCCCAGTTATTTAATTGTCCCAAAATTTTTAACTGCAACAGCTTATGAAATAAGGTTAAGCCAGTTGCTTTTTTCGACTACACACACACACACACACACATCAGTACTATTTGGGGGTCAGCGGCATATAAATGCCCTGATGAGGGAAGAGCTAGCCAGGCTAGTTAACCTGCAAAAATCGGCGGTGATGCTCTGCAATCGCACTTTTAAAAACTGCGAGGTGCAGACAACCCCGCCAATGCAGAAGGCAACCAGGCAGGAAACAGGTAGAAATACTACCGTAGGTATCAATACCCCCAAGCGTTCGAGGGAAGTTTCTTCTGAAAGAAAGAAACAGACTCCCTCTAAGAAACCGCCAATAAGCAGATCGCACCCCCAAAGGAGCCAATGGCTCCACGGGCTGCTCCTGCAAATCCCAACCAGCCAGGGATACAAACCAACGCAGATAGTTGGACAGTGGTCAAAGGGCGCAAGCCACTTCAAAAACGACCCAGGGCAGACGCAATTGCGATCTCGGGAGTAGATGGCTGCAGCTATGCGGACATGTTGCGTATGGTTAGGAGCGACCCAAGCTTAAAGCATTCGAGCGGATACGTATAGGGAATCAGGAAGACAGCAAAAGGGGATTTGTTGCTGCAAATGAGTAGGAAGCCGGAGCATAGTGCTGAGTTTCTTCACGAAGCTGTAGGCAAAGCCCTAGGCGCCCGAGCGGTAGTGAAAACACTTACCGAATCGACGCACATCGAGATTCGCGATCTGGATGAGTTGGCGACCAAAGAGGAGATCATCAATTCAATTAGGGAGGCGATTAAAGACAGCTCCTTGTCTATTGAGGCGATTAAATCGCTTCGGCCAGCTTTTGGTGGACAACAAAGAGCTACTGTCGTCCTGCCAGTCTCAAAAGCCAGAGCATCAGAGCGATTGCGACCTAAAAGGTACCTGTTTCAGGTGCGGAGATTTGGGTCACAGCGCAAAAGCCTGCTCCAAGCCACCGAAATGCAGCCTCTGCTTTCGGAAAGGAGAAAAGCAGACTGACCACGCAGCAGACAGCTCCAAGTGTCCATTCTACCGCGAAACAGCCAGGAAAATTAAATGCTAAGGTTCCTACAACTCAACCTGAACCATTGATCTACTAGAGCAGACTACAATTGAAAAATGCATAGATGTAGCCTTCCTTAGTGTGCCTCACCATTGTAAGACAAGTTGTCCCAGGACATGGGCCGCGGACACTAGTGGCAAAGCGGGGCTGTGGGTATGCAGCAACCCTGCAAATTTACTTGCAAATGTCGTACGCGCCCGATACTGCAATTTGTGGCTATACAGTTGCTACCTGGCCCCCAGCATGCAACTCAGCGAATTCACAACGGTGCTTGATGAGCTCGCAAGGGGCCGGAAGGCCATTATAGCAGGGGACTTCAACGCATGGACGATGGAATGGGGTAGTCACAGCACAAATGCCAGAGGCCGTATACTGCTGGAGATCTTCGCAACGCTCGACGTGGCTCTGCCCAACACTGGCCATGAGTTCACCTTCAGTCGAGCTGGTTACGGGTCTATAATTGACATTACGTTTGTCACTTCTTCCCTTTTCCGGGAGGCAAAGTGGAGCCTTTGCGAAGACTACACGGGTAGCGATCATGCAGCGGTTCTGTTCTCAATCGGGGGGTCACCTGGAAGGGCACAAACTTTGTACAGAGAGTCTTATCGGCTAGATACCTTTAATCCCGCCGCCTTTTCGGAGGCCTCGCTCAACACCTTTTCACTTTCAAGGCCGCGTAGTCGACAAACGTTTGTCACTGCGAGACTGAATAATTAAAAATTTTAAAATTAAATTAAATTCTAGTTGATATATATATATATAGATAGAGATAGAGAGAGAGAGATATTTCTGATTTCGATATTGTTCAACTAGAATTTAATTTAATTTTAAAATATACAAATATATATATATATATATATATATATATATATATATATATATATATATATATATATATCGTATATCGTATCGTATAAATATATCGTATACTACACAATCTCGGTTAACAAATTTGTAGTACTCTCGGATACCCTAGCTTCAAGTGATACTTATAAAAGTAGTAGAGGCAAACAAAAAGAAAATGCGACCGTAGCGCTGAGCGCATCAAATTCATGTGCTTTTATATTCGATCAATAAGTCGGCATCGATGGGCCGTGATAATAGGTCTACATATTAGAATTGTGAATAGGATTCAGCTCAGAGAGCGCGTGGGCCTAAAATAGAATAATGGTTAGTGGGTTACGTAACGAACGTTAAACTAGCTGCTTACGTATCGCGATAGCTTAGGTCAGTTACGTAAAACATGTTAAGTTTGAGCAGTAGTCGGGGATTCGGCTGGACAGTTAAAGAGCGTCGACTTTGAAATCGTCTTTGCAGAAATATTTTTGTATATATATTATTTGTAGTATGCTAAATAGTCTATTAATCTTTTTGTGGCACAGATGCCTGCTGATTATAATATACTTATCTATATTTTAATGTACTAAGCCTATTTAGAAAAATATTCTTGCGAACATTGAAATACTCAATTGATTGAAATTAACCTTTGTTCGTGCCGTTTCAGCTTTTCAGTTGGATATTAAGGGAATACATTTTTACACTTTATAGATTTTATGTAACATTTTTGAGTCTTGTGTGTTCTATACTGTAACATGTTGTTCTGAAAGAGTAGTATATAAATATATATAAAATAAGATAAGTATTAAAACCATAGTTAGATAATTAGTTAGGATTGAGTGGCTTAGAGATTAAACTATTTTTAAATATCATATTTTTTTTGTGTTATCCGAACCTGGTAACAAATTGTTAAAGCTCAATGAATATTAAATTGAATTGTAAATTTTGGCAGCCTATTTTGTGTCACTTTTACAGTTATATATTCAAACAGACTTAGATATTTTTAAAAACTCATATAAAAACCGTGCAACTAAATCGAATGTATGAGTTAATTCTCGTGTTGCGAAATACTATGATATTGTTATGAGTAAGTGTTTGAAAATGTTCAGTCTGCATTTTAATGGGATAATGAAATAGTTTTGATCAGTGATCGCTGATCAACCCAATCCCCAAATGCTGTTCGCTTTTGCCTGACCTACTTAACAGACAGTGTCTGGCCCTTTGAAGAGTGCAACACAAGAGCAAATTTCAGATAAAATATTAACGCATCCAGACACATGACCCAAACAATGCCCATTCCCGTTCCCAATTACCAACTTCAATACAATTTCGATTCCCTACATGCTAAAACACAAATGAAAAAAAACGCATCTGATTGTTGTTTCGCTTTCAGCTATGCGTCTATTTTACAGCTGCTGACCTAGTTAGCTCAAAGTCAAGCGGACTATATGATATTCTTCTCGTTCTTGTGTTTCTTCTTATAATTGATGTTGTTGTTGTTGGTGGTGGTGCTGCAGACATTTCTTTCAAATGCCCCCAAATTGAAAGTGAATTTTGTTGTTCAGCTGCAGACACATGCACCCACAGACACAGACAGAGAGAGAGAGAGAGAGAGAGAGAGAGAGAGAGAGAGAGAGAGAAAGAGACTGAGAGAGAGAAATACGTACAGCCGCCCCTGGGCCCCGCCCTGATGCAACAACCAACGCAAACAACTCAACAATGCCGCAAAGCAAACAAAAATTAACAACAATTTCAATTTGTTGTTGTTGTGTTCTTTAAGGGAACTTTTGCTTTATAGCTAGGGCATATTTAGTTTTGTTTGTGCTCTGACTGTGTTTGTGTATGTATCAGCATGTGTGTGTGTAGTGAAAATATGTTTTCTTTTATTTTATTTGGTAAAAAATTGGGTCAATTTATTGATGTTTGTGCTTGCAACAAGTGTCTGGGGTCTGGGTCCCCGGGTGTATGCTTATGCTTGGCCCGGGCCCTGCACCCATCTCTTTCCGACGCATCGGGTTTCGCCCTAAGATAAGTTGCCTACGCGCCTCCCCACCAGTCATCTCCTACAACGCCTCGCCGTCCCTCCGACGTACGCAGACTGATAAAGCAGCGACTGGGACGCCAACGCGCAGCTGAAAAATGAAAATTGTAGCGCGCGCGACTTTTTTTTTTGTTTCTTCTCTTTTTCAAAGAAGTTTTCAAAAGGGCGCGCTGTACATTTTGCCGCACCAACACAAACATAAACAAGCACACACTCACATATATGTCTTGCTGATTAGCAGCACACATACTTGTGTGTTGGCGTAGAGATTATTTTCGAGCATAATTTTTTTTTTTATTGTATTTCCTATATTTGTGTTGCTGGTCTGTAAGAAAAGTAGGCCAATGGGTCTTTGGGTGAGTGGTTTAGATTTAGTTTTTCTTTTCGAGCGTGTGTGTGCGTGTCTGCATGCCCTTGCCAAATGTGAAGTCGTTGGGCTGCGAACTGGAGTTTGTGCCAAGCTAACTGAAATATATGTATATTTCATTAAGATTTACTTTGTTCTAATGAGAAGTAACTGGAAAGTCCTTAACCAATGAAATAATGAATTTAGTAACCAAAAGACTTAATTCAATTAAATTATATCAAACATCAATAAATAGTTCGTATTATTATTTTTTTTTTTTTGATAATCATGTTGCACAAACTTAAAAATTAAATTAAAATAAAAAAAAAAACAAATATTTTTTTATCTATACATATTTTGTATACATATATATTTGAAATTGAATTGTATGTAGATCAAAAGTTATTTTTAAATGACTTAAATTTTCTCTAACAATTTCTAAGTCTTTAATACTAATCTTAAATGGTGTTATTTTGTTCAATTAATACTTACTCAAATACTCCATGTATAAACGACTATAATCAACACTAAAATGGCAAATTGTACAGTATTTAAATCGTCGTTGTCGTTGTCGCATAACATGTCGCATAAGACTATTAAGGAGAACTGATACAAAAGGTATGCAAGCGATTTTTGCAACTCGGAACAGTGAACCAAAAATTTGTATGGATATGGATAGATTGTCTGTATCTGGAGAGAAGAATCTCGTAAATAGTTGGCCCTTTTTACAAAAACAATTATTGTTTTCGTTTTCGGTGTATGTGTATTTAGATATACATATGTATATCTATCGTATAAGTAGATTTATATGTTTTTAATTGTAGCTATTGTTTTTGTTACTTTTGTCTTAGCAACAGCATTTAAATTTTTGTTGGTAGCAGTTGTGCCACCTGAGTGAGTCGCGAGTAAATACAATCCAAGGGGATTGAATTTGATGCGAAAATTGCGTAAGTTGCGGCGATAGAGGGAGGGGGAACGGGGAATGACAATCGGGAAATGAGGGGAATAAGGGATGGGAAAAAGCAAAGGGGGAGCAGAAAGATATCTCAATTTTTGCATTGACGGTTGATTTATAAAGGTGGAAAAATCGTTTGAACAACATCAAAACGCAAAACAAAATTTTTGTAGGCCACGTTAATAAGCGCAACATAACGAACATAATGTCTTAACTTGGTCATCAGCCGCACAACAAAAGAAAAGGCATCTTTTACAACAACAGCACCAGCCAGTCGATTACATAAGAGGCCCACACTGAGATGCGCACTGAAAGACGCAGCAACCCGTAGGGACCGTCGAAAAGAAAATAGTCAAAGCATTGTTGGATAAAAAAATTAAAAAGCAAAAGCAAAAGAAAAAGAGGTGAACTGAGCAATGCCGTTAACTTTCCTACACCCTGTGCTCAACAAACTGCAGCAGTGGGTATACCAGTTATAGATAGACAGTTAAATTGATCCATACACACAGATAACATACAGATATATATATATATATATATATATATATATATATATATATATATATATATATATATATATATATATATATATATATATATATATATATATATATATATATATATATATATATATATATATATATATATATATATATATATATATATATATATATATATATATATATATATATATATATATATATATATATATATATATATATATATATATATATATATATATAAATATATATATATATATAAATATATACTAAATATATATGAAGTTATAATGAAAGACCTGAGCAAATTTTGAAATTCAGCTATTTAAAAAGTCTCCCACATATGTTGATAATACTTATTCATAATTAAAATAAAATTTCAAATTCATTCACGACTATAGTCAATTACCTGGAATTGCCCGGCTCAAATTAGTATTTTAAAATATATGATAGCATCAAATAGATCTAAGATCCTAAGTTGGTACTACTTATGTTTTTGTCTCTCTCGTTCTCTCGTTCTCTTGTTCTCGTTTTTTCTCTTAATGAGCATCTTTTAGTCTCCCTTTCGACTAGAGCACTCTTACCAGTTATTGTTGCTGCTGGATGCTTTGCGGCCTTACTGTTGTTGTGTGTTACTAGCTGCTGCTGCTGCTGCTGCTGTTGCTGTTGGTAGATAGCAAAAGTCAGCGACATAGAAAGTGAAACCACGCTTGCCGCAGCATTTGGCCACACGATCAACTCTGCTGGTGCTCGAGCTGCTGCTGCTGCTGCTGTTGCCGTCGAGTCAAGAGGGGTCCGAGATGTAGCCGAGAGTTGGGTTTAAATATAAACCAAACAGCTCAAGCAACAACAACAGCAACAAACTGTTACTCAATCTGTGCTAAAAAAAAGATAGACCGATAGATGAATAGATGTAAAGCTGGCTTGAATTGCTGTTGCTGTTGCTGTTGTTATTGGTATTGGTATTGGTATTAGTATTACTGGCTTGAAATGCAAGAAAATAAAAATGAAGTAGCCCACTTTTTTCCGGAATAGTCTGTTCATTGTTGTTGCCTCTGCTGAGGCATAAAAAAAGCAACAATAATAAAGATACAACAACAACATAAAATATGTGTAACTTAACCTGAAGTGCGAAAAATTGATGAAATGAGTGAGTGAAAAGGGGATGCTGCACGGAATGATGTTGCCATCTGGAAAAATAATAAATAAAATAAAATTCTTTCAGTTTCAAAGATTACAAACAGGAATGAAAGATAGTCAACATTCTGTATGCGTTATGAAATATTATATATTTACCCATAAAATACAAAATATTTACTCATAACAATACAAATGAATGAAAAATATACGTACAAGCTCTTTATTTAACGAAAAACTGCTTATAACAAAAATACTCATCTGTTGAACTGTATTTACACTATCGGAATTTACCGATCTTGATGTATGTTCAGCTGGCAAAGTTAATTTTACGATTAGTTGTCATGATAATTAATTAAAAATATGTTTATTTATTTCATATGATTGGTTGATCTACAATTTTGATCGGCATCTATTTTATTATTCAAGTATCCAAAATACGTCAATTTTTTTTTGTTTTCACACAATAGAAAACTCAATAAAATTTCCTTTTGAAAGATAGCAAAAGAAGTAATAACATTTAATTAAATGTGTGCCAGCGGGGATGTAGCTCAGTGGTGGAGCGCTCGCTTTGCATGTGAGAGGCCCCAAGTTCGATCCCCGGCATCTCCAATTCGCGATTTTTTGCCTTTTATAGTTTTAAAGGAAAATAAATGGCTTCAAATATCTTGCAATGGCGCTGGCGCTTATTGATGATTATTTTAAAAATTTCGTTATAATATTTAGATATTAGAATTTCATGTTAATATAATATTTCAGCATTGTCTGCTTTATATGTATAGTAATTCAGATCCCTCCTCGATGATCCATGCTTGCTGGCCACTCTAATGTATTTTTTTTTTATGTTATTTAGTGGTTTAGATGCACGTGGATTTCTGTTGACCTCCTCCTCACATATATTCCGCAAATTGAAAATATCTATTTTGCATTGCATATTTTACCTATGGAACTAATTTTATGTTGTATATAAATGGAATTAAAAAAACATTTTTCCACACAACTACAATACTTACAATTAATTTTTCTAGTTTTAACACACAAATTATTAATTTTTCTATTATTTGTTTCGTTTGAAAAAATTTTGTTCAACTTTTCTAAATAAGTATATTGATAATTTTATTAAATTTAAATATCAATTTGTTTTTTATTTTTGAATTTATTGATTTTGAAATGAATTTGAAACCAAAAACTCATATAATTATATGCTTGTACTTATATGTCTGCAGATCACCTTTGTGTTTTACTGAGCAGTCCAATATAATCATATATATATATATATATATATATATATATATATATATATATATATATATATATATATATATATATATATATATATATATATATATATATATATAAAATATATATATATATATATATATATATATATATATATATATATATATATATATATATATATATATATATCAAATCAAATCATGATAATATCTAAACATGCTTTGAAAGATTTGTGAATTCCCCACGCTTCACCAAAAAAAAAAACTCCATAGCCAATATTCTTTCCTATATATATATATATATATATATATATATATATATATATATATATATATATATATATATATATATATATATATATATATATATGTATATATATATATATATATATATATATATATATATATATATATATATATATATATATATATATATATATATCAAATCAAATCATGATAATATCTAAACATGCTTTGAAAGATTTGTGAATTCCCCACGCTTCACCAAAAAAAAAAACTCCATAGCCAATATTCTTTCCTTCTTGTAGAATTTTTAAGCTGAAATCGGTTTAGACAATCAGCTTTGTCTGTATTCTACAACACAGCGCAACATAAATAAAAACTAAAAATTAAAAAAACGAAAAACGAAAAAAAAATTCAAAATATGCAAAAATAAATTTATGTGCCGCTTGTTGCAAATTTATCACTTGGCACTCATAACTCACACACCGTGTAGTGAGCGCTCTTGGCGCCTAGTTGAGCAGTAATTGTGCGTCAATTTATTGGCACGGTATGTGGCAGGATGTAACAGATGGGCTTGCCAGAAGCAGCACGAAGCGAATGGATTTCTTACAGCACGGCAGTCGCTTTCACATATCTAAGCGGATTAGAACCATTTTTAATTTGACATAGTGGTACGCAGCTACCGCTGCAACGGGGCATGGGAGGAAATGGGGAAGTTGCGCAGGGGGTGACAGACACCCACACCGATAATTTCTCTTTTTTCATTTTTGTACTCTTTTTTGGAGGCTGCAATTAGCTGTCATCAATCAAAGTAGCTAACAATGCAGCTATCTAAAAGCAGCTGTAGAGTGCCATAGGGAAGAGGGGCACATCAAAGAAGGGTTAAGGGCAGCGTAGACAAATTGAACGCACGCAGCTCGAATGAAAGTTGTAGTTTTTTATAAAACTTTTTTGTTTTTGGGCCTGAGGTCTCCAAAAAGGGCCTAGCCCAAAAGTTTTTAAGTGATTATCTGTTTAAGCGGCGCAATGCGCGGCTGCAGTGGATATCTTTGTTGTTGCTGCTGTTTGGCTTTCACTGCACATTAATTTGTCTTTTTAGTTGAATTAATTTTGCTGCTTGTCGTTTATAAATTTGCTCTTCGTTTCGGGTTTGTCTAACTGTCAAATTGTGTCAACGCGCGACAATTGTCTGGGCATCAGAGAAAGAGAAATAGAGAGAGGAAGAGCGACACACATGCCCCCAAAAAGCATCCGTGCCAACCTCTGACGTTGCCCTGTGGGGCACAATGGTCGCGCCTGCCAGCCCATACATTGCCCTATCGCTATCACCGTCCCATCTACAGACAGACGACCCCAGACCAGTTGTTGCATATTTTGTGAGTGCTTTGCCACCTAAATATGGCAGACATTTAATTCGCAGCATTTTTGTGTTTTTGGCAAGCTTCTTTTGGCCACATCTAGCCGCAACAGCCGCCCCTTTGACTCTGGCCGATTGCAATTCGCCAAAGCTGTAGCCCATCTGAATGTTGCACTGCACGTAAGCTTGAAAAATCTCAAAGGGAAGGTTCCTCTGCATGCAACTGATGTTGTTTTTCAAATAAGAAAAATAAGAACTTTCTACCTTTTGCTTTTAGTGTTTCCTCTTTTCTAATAACACAGCAAGTCTTTCAAATTCATAATGAAATAAATATAACTGAAACAACAAAAACAAAGCAGAAGAAATTGAAAAATACTGCATTGATTCAGATGGCTTAAGATTTTTTCAAAAACTTAATCGAGAACAATTATCTGAAATATCAAATGATTTTTCAGCTGTATTAGTTTTAAAGTTTCTTTGATAACAACACCAGAAACATATATCTATTGCTCAAAGTCTTAAATATACATATGCCATATATCTCCTGATAAAATATAACAATTTTTATTTATTATGTAATATATATTTTATAATTTTTATTCTTGTGATCTTTTCCATATATATTGTAATTGTATAAAAAAACATTTTAAATGAATACCTAATGAAATAGATCAATAAGAATTTGAATTATTTTTAAGATCACATAAAACATGTAAGAGTGCTCTAGTCGGGACTGCCCGACTAAGGATACACTGAACACATCGCTCATATTCCAGGCACTCTCTGCTTCTTTCAATCATGCATAGTAAACACCACATTCACTCACATATACGTACGCGATCTGCTTACTGCGTAGCTTAGGCAGTCGTTTCAGGTGAGCTGTGAACATAGGTTTTATTATTGGCAATTAATTGTCGAATAACTTCTGTTCTAAATGCTCTCTCAGCATGAAATTTTTGTGCGTAATGATGGCATGCAGATATGTCTAGAAATATTTTATTCAAATATTTCTACAAATTTGGGTGGAGTCATAGCAGTAAATTTGAAGTCGACGGAGTTTACGGTATTCAAACTTAGCTAAAAAAAAACGAATTAGAATGATCGATACTTATCGATAATAAGGAAATGGGATGATAACAAAATCGTCCTGCGTATGGTGTACACGTATATACATATTAAATTACAAGTCTCTACGGACGGACATATGAACATGATAGATCCATAGATCCAAGAATATGGGCTCTGCCAAGACTTCTTCTACCTGTTACATAAATTTTCACATAAAAAATTCATAAATTTCTGAACTCCCATTTTCAATGGGTTCAGGGTATAACAAATCAAAACCAGTTATTTTGAGCCTCATAAAGAAATATATCAGTGCTGGGAAATGGTTTTCCGATACTTTCCTGACTTCTCGGAGAAATGTATTCAAATAAAACATATTGAAATGTTACTATCAATTCAATAAAAATTCAGTGTTTTTTTCTATACAAGTTTTATTAAAATTTATTTATATTTGCTTTACAGTGTGTTTTGTTTCTTTGTCGTTTAATTTATAAATTAAAAATGAGAACATTGCGTTGGCCTTACAAATTAATAGCATTTTTATCTAATACGCTTCTAAGCAATTATCTGTTTTCTGTTTTCCTTTCAGTTTGTTTTTCTTTGTTTCCGTTTTTATTGTTGTTGTTGTTGTTATTGTTTTGTGTAAGAATTCACATTGAATTTGCTAGGTAAAAATAATTATACACATTTATATTAATTAATAAGTTGTTTTGGGTTTTTCTCTTTATCCTGTGCAACAAAAAGCAGTTGTAATTGTTTAAAGCTTAAAGCTAAAGATTTGCTAATAAAACGTTCTCGTTTTGTTGTGGTTGCTGTTCTTGGTAGACAACTAAAGCGGGGCGTGGCAGGGGCGATCAGAAGCATAGCGCAAGCAGCACACCAAGTGTTGTTGTTGTTCTTAGTATATTTAAATAGGTTTACATAAATAGGTATTTTGTATGTGGGTTTTCTTTTGATTTAGATTTTGTTTTTTGTTTTGTATTTGTTGTTTTCTTTCCTACTTTATTTATACACATAAATATACATTATACAGAATATATATATATATATATATATATATATATATATATATATATATATATATATATATATATATATATATATATATATATATATATATATATATATATATATATATATATATATATATATATATATATATATATATATATATATATATATATATATATATATATATATATATATGTATATATATATATATTTATATTTTAACATTTTCTTTTCTTTGGCTTAACTTATGCATACTATGTTATATAATTTGTATAAAAATGTGCAAAAGTATTTTACAATTTATTAAAATTAAGTACAAAATAGAAGAAGAAATGGTAGCAAACACACAAAAAGTAGTATAAGAAACTCCCAGCCAAAGTATTGAACAATAGAAAAATGTCAAAGGCAGCTCAAAACGTATAATAGTGAAATAGTAGTAGAAGTTCAAATGGAGTAGAAGTAGAAAAAAAGCTGTAGGCGCTTATGTAATAGACTTGTAGAAAAGTTAACAAACTAAAACATATATAAGCCATGTCAAGTATCTGGGCAAAACCGAAACAACTCCTGATTTCATACAGTTGTCTGCTTGGCTAGTCGATGCATGCAGTCTAAACATCCTTAGACCTATACTCTCTATCCACACAGCTTTATTTGAATCAGTCACACACACACACACACACACACACACACACACACACACACACACACACACACACACACACACACACACACACGCACATGCACATTCACACTTATTTACAGGCTCTGTTCACACTCGCTCGGGGTCTATCCTCTCTTTCTCCGTCAGTTCGTTCATCACAACTACAGCTACAGCGCATGTTCGTTCGTATTGAGAAAGCTGCGGCAGACGCGACTCACTTCGGGGTTCGTGTGGTTCATCAGCTGCATGTAAATCTGTTTGTGGAGTGAAAGCTCATTGGTCATCTCGCTCAGCTGACGCAGCAACGCATCCTTCTCCTTAAGTAGTGACTTGACGCGCTCCTCAACCTCCTTAGAACGTACCTTTGCCTTCTCGCGGCTCTTGCGCACGGCAATGTTATTGCGTTCGCGCCTTCTCCGATACTCCTCGGTGCCCTTATCGACATGCTTGTTGCTGTGCTTGCGATGCTGCTGCTGCTGTGCGTGCTGTTGCTGCTGGGCGTGATGCTGCTGCGACTGTTGCAGCTTTGTGTGATGCTTTAGCAATTGCTGTGCGTTGGCCGCCAGATGCGGCAGATTGTGATGTGCCAGGACATTCGCCGTTGTCAGATTGGTGAATTGTGCCGAGTTCGTTGAGCTGTTGTTATTGCTGTTATTGCTGCTGTTGCTGCTACTGTTGTTATTATTGCTGCCGCTTAATGTGTTGCTTTGATACGCATTATAGAGTCCATTGCTGTTGTTGATGAACGCCGCAGCTGCCTGGCTGCTGACCGATTCCTGCAAATGCCTACGATACTCTGGGTCGATAGGCTCCTCCTTGATCGTGCTGCTCGAGTCGCTGCCCACGGAGCTGTTCTCGTCGCTCGAGTGATTGTTGTACGTGGCATTCGAATGCACCGCCTGTGGCATATACGCTAGCGCTGCTCTGCCATACGAGTGTTGTTGCTGTCTCGCGTTAGCGAGCGTCTGTTGCTGCTGCTGCAGGACTTTAGCTGCCGCACTGACCATACCACTCGGTGGCAGCGTGGCAGACAGTCCACCCGGACTAGTCACCATATCGCTGAATATGCCCAGTGTTTCCGTATCCCGGAACTGGTCATCGATAAGATGTTGCAAGTCCAGGGTTATCTCCTGTGTGGTAAGCTCGTCTAGATCTGTTTGTGTGCTGTATTGTTGCAGCATTTGTTTCTGCAGCAAATTGTTGTTGTTGTTGTTGTTGTTGTTGTTGTTATTGTTGTTTAGTTGCATCTGCTGCATGGCATGCTGTTTGACCAGCAAGGCCGCGTCCTGAATTGTTGCATTGTTGTTGGCATCAGTTGTCACCTGTTGTTGCTGCTGCTGTTGCTGCTGCTGCTGCTGTTGTTGTTGCTGCTGCTGTTGCTGCTGTGCACTGGACATCGCCGTCAGCGTGATTTGGCCAATTGTCGCCTGCTGCGGCAGCGGCTGCGGCTGCTTCTTCAAGTCGAGCTGCGCCAACGTTTGCACCGCATCCGCGTACATCTGAGGCGATTCCATGTTCAGCATTTTGAGTTGTGCGAAAGAGGGTAAAATTTTGATGCTTTTTCTTTTAGGATCCAATTTATAAAGAGGCCGCGGGGTGGGGTGGGCAGAATAAAACTTTGCTAAATATCCCTTTGACAACCGCTAAATCATTTTACTTTTTATTTTTTATCTTTTTATCTTTTTTCTTGTTCTTTGGAAATGCTTACAGCAATTTTGTAGATATTGTAGACTTTGTAGATTTCTAAAAATAGTGAAATTTATTTAGAAATCGTTTACATTTTTGGTAAAACTTCACTTCGTTTCCTCTGAAGTCACTTTTTAATAACTTTTTCTTTGCACATAGCTCAATTTTGTATTTTAAATTTAAAACTTTTAAGTTGCTTTTGGTTTTAGTTTTTTTTTTTAGAAGCCACTTTAAATTATCACTGCAGCTGCGCGCACTGCCCTGGTATTGTTGCTGTTGTTGCACTTCGTTTTGTTTTTGTTGTTAATGTCGCGTAAAGTGTTGCCTCCACGCACGCGATTCAGCAACTGAAGTGTTTCAACAATGATGCAACAGATTTTATATGCGAGTATTTCTTTATTTACAAATCGTATGCGCTGACGTCGACGTTGACGCAGACGCTGACGCTGCCGTTGTCGCCGACGCGGACGCTTTGTATTAGAAGCTTGCTCCTGAAGAACCGTTATGCGCTCTTAGCTATATGAGCTTTGCTTCAGTATGTAGTTGTTGCGAGTTCGCGTCCGCTGCTTACAATTGGTAAATTGTAACTGTGACAAAAAGTCTTTAGCGCAGAAGCAGCGCAAAGAAAATGAGACGCAAACACAGCAGCGACGTCAAAAAAATAAGCCGAAAAATAAGTAGCGCCGACAACATCAGCAACAATAACAACGACAGCAAGAAGCAACTAAGGCACACACACGCACGCACACACTGCCAAAGAGAGCAAAGCGCCATAAAAGCCCCAAAATGACTTCGTCGTCTGCGACGTTGACTGCGCTGCTTTTACAGCAACTACCTGTGGATGATGGTGGTGGTGGTGGTGGTGGTCAGGCCATAGCGCAACACACATACACAGACACCGACGGGCAGAGAAAGAGAGAGAGAGAGCACAATTGAGAGCGCAAAAGACCCAAACAAACAAACGATCGACAGACAAAAGCAAAAGCCAAAGCAAAAGCAAAAGTTTTTCCCAATCACTTTTACTCTCAACGAAACACCAAAATCAACGTAGCAACAACAACAACACGATTGGCCCAGCCACTGCAATGCAGTTTACTTAGCGTGCAAGTTGTAGTTTTTGTTGTAGCTTTTGGCTTTGGGTGTGTGTGTGTGTGTGTGTGTGTGTGTGTGTTGTGTGTGTGTGTGTGTGTGTGTGTGTGTGTGTGTGTGTGTGTGAGAGTATGATGGTGAATAAAGTCAAAGTGCTGTGCTCAACAAAACTTGGCGTAACTGTGATGAATGAAATGATTGAAATTATATTATTAGAATTGCTAGAAAGTATATATTTTATATATATTTTTTTCTTCTTGCTTCCCTGACTTATTGACTTGGCACGTGACATGTTTAATCATAGTATTTCAAATAAATCTGAGTCTGCGACAATAGCACTAAGTTGTGAGTTGCAGACAGCTCCTGATGCATGGCGTCATATAATGGCTTTTGACTATTTATGTTTCTTAGTTATTTACTAGAGCATTTGATTCGATTGCGTAGGTATATACACAGCAGACGCAGTAGTTTGACTTGCGATAAGTTTGTGGTGTCAACACACGCCCTCAGCCAAAGAGACGCATACACAAGCAAAAGCGCTGCCGACGACGCTCATCGTGGGACGTCACGACGTCTCGTCGCTGCTGCCGAAACCACTTCAAATTTTTCGGCGTTCGCTTTCATTTTCGTTTGCTTTTCGGAGAGGAGTTGGGGAACCAGCCGCAGCAGCTGCAGCAACAACAAGAGCAAAGAGAACAGCAACAACAATAACAGGCAACACCGCGCCCGCATTAGAGTCGGCTACGCACGCACACACTGACGAGCTAACAGCGTTGCCATGCCCCACAGACCTACAGGCCCACCCACCCAATGAAAAGCACGTCTGCCTTGCGCACTTCGATTTGTATTTAGGCTGTCTGCTGCGTAGAAAAAATAAAGCTAAACGCTTTTGCTGCACTACTCTTTGTTGCGCATGCGTAACTGAGCGCAAAAGAAATGAGAGCGCGGGCGGGGAGCTTTTGAATGAGCTTTCACGTAACGTAACGTCGCTCTCGTTGTTATTGTTATTGTTGTCTTTTGCGTCTTAAATTTAAATTAAAAAGCTGTTATGAAATACATCAAAATTAGCACGCTTCGTAGATTTGTTGATTTAAATGCAGCGATTTGTAAAACTCTTCGATTGCTCTTGCTTACTCCAATGGTCGATCTAGGCACCCTTAACTCTCTCTCTCTCTCCCTCTCTCTCACTGTTCCTTTCGATCTGCCTTTATTTGGGTCAAGTTGTGCGGCAAGTCTTTAGGTGTGCGCAGCTTTACCTTGTGCTTACACTTATACTTAAACCATTACTCATACGCAGCGTGTGCATATGCACGATAAGCGTTCGTTGTAGCCAACCTGGCGGACGGGCCATCGGGCTTATCAGTCACAGCTATCACTGATTGATAATAAAGCGAGAGCTATCGATATCGATGACTACACTGTGCGAATTGTGCAAGTTGTGTTCGCTTCCTTGTTCGTTGCATTGCAAACTTTGCAACAGTTGGTTGCAACCGCTCCTTTGTGTATTCTTGCAACATTTGCCGATTTACCAATCGTCAGTTGTTGATAAATGTGCTTTATCAATGCAAAACAAAGCACAACTGAGGCAATCTACATACACACACACACACACACACACACACACACATATACACACACACACACACACTTTCGTTTAGAACAGTCTCTGACGACGCAGCGCTCGTCATAGCCGGCATGATACCACTGGAGGATTTGGTCGCCGAAGCCGTGGAGCGGAGTACGCACGAGCCAGTACGACGCAACGTGACCAGGCCAAACAGCATTGCACGATGGCAAAGAAGGTGGAACAGCTCGACAAAAGGACGATGGACTCACACGCTCATTCCTGAGCTTGAACCATGGATCAATCGTAAGCATGGCGAAATAAATTTTTATCTTTCGCAGATACTCTCTGGATACGGCTGCTTCCGCAGATATCTGAAGCGATTTGGCCATGACGACTCTGACGAATGCCCCTGGTGTGGACAAGGTCTGGTGGAAGACGCCAACCACGCCCTCTTCGTGTGTGGACGTTTCCTCGAGGACAGGCGATGCCTAGAGGAAGCAGT
>JAWNON010000128.1:40000-47160 GCA_035045945.1 Drosophila anceps
CTTATACTTATACTTATACTTATACTTATACTTATACTTATACTTATACTTATACTTATACTTATACTTATACTTATACTTATACTTATACTTATACTTATACTTATACTTATACTTATACTTATACTTATACTTATACTTATACTTATACTTATACTTATACTTATACTTATACTTGTACTTATACTTATACTTATACTTATACTTATACTTATACTTATACTTATACTTATACTTATACTTATACTTATACTTATACTTATACTTATACTTATACTTATACTTATACTTATACTTATACTTATACTTATACTTATACTTATACTTATACTTATACTTATACTTATACTTATACTTATACTTATACTTATACTTATACTTATACTTATACTTATACTTATACTTATACTTATACTTATACTTATACTTATACTTATACTTATACTTATACTTATACTTATACTTATACTTATACTTATACTTATACTTATACTTATACTTATACTTGTACTTATACTTATACTTATACTTATACTTATACTTATACTTATACTTATACTTATACTTATACTTATACTTATACTTATACTTATACTTATACTTATACTTATACTTATACTTATACTTATACTTATACTTATACTTATACTTATACTTATACTTATACTTATACTTATACTTATACTTATACTTATACTTATACTTATACTTATACTTATACTTATACTTATACTTATACTTATACTTATACTTATACTTATACTTATACTTATACTTATACTTATACTTATACTTATACTTATACTTATACTTATACTTATACTTATACTTATACTTATACTTATACTTATACTTATACTTATACTTATACTTATACTTATACTTATACTTATACTTATACTTATACTTATACTTATACTTATACTTATACTTATACTTATACTTATACTTATACTTATACTTATACTTATACTTATACTTATACTTATACTTATACTTATACTTATACTTATACTTATACTTATACTTATACTTATACTTATACTTATACTTATACTTATACTTATACTTATACTTATACTTATACTTATACTTATACTTATACTTATACTTATACTTATACTTATACTTATACTTATACTTATATTTATACTTATACTTATACTTATACTTATACTTATACTTATACTTATACTTATACTTATACTTATACTTATACTTATACTTATACATTTATACTTATACTTATACTTATACTTATACTTATACTTATACTTATACTTATACTTATACTTATACTTATACTTATACTTATACTTATACTTATACTTATACTTATACTTATACTTATACTTATACTTATACTTATACTTATACTTATACTTATACTTATACTTATACTTATACTTATACTTATACTTATACTTATACTTATACTTATACTTATACTTATACTTATACTTATACTTATACTTATACTTATACTTATACTTATACTTATACTTATACTTATACTTATACTTATACTTATACTTATACTTATTTACTTATACTTATACTTATACTTATACTTATACTCTTATACTTATACTTATACTTATACTTATACTTATACTTATACTTATACTTATACTTATACTTATACTTATACTTATACTTATACTTATACTTATACTTATACTTATACTTATACTTATACTTATACTTATACTTATACTTATACTTATACTTATACTTATACTTATACTTATACTTATACTTATACTTATACTTATACTTATACTTATACTTATTTACTTATACTTATACTTATACTTATACTTATACTTATACTTATACTTATACTTATACTTATACTTATACTTATACTTATACTTATACTTATACTTATACTTATACTTATACTTATACTTATACTTATACTTATACTTATACTTATACTTATACTTATACTTATACTTATACTTATACTTATACTTATACTTATACTTATACTTATACTTATACTTATACTTATACTTATACTTATACTTATACTTATACTTATACTTATACTTATACTTATACTTATACTTATACTTATACTTATACTTATACTTATACTTATACTTATATTTATACTTATACTTATACTTATACTTATACTTATACTTATACTTATACTTATACTTATACTTATACTTATACTTATACTTATACTTATACTTATACTTATACTTATACTTATACTTATACTTATACTTATACTTATACTTATACTTATACTTATACTTATACTTATACTTATACTTATACTTATAATTATACTTATACTTATACTTATACTTATACTTATACTTATACTTATACTTATACTTATACTTATACTTATACTTATACTTATACTTATACTTATACTTATACTTATACTTATACTTATACTTATACTTATACTTATACTTATACTTATACTTATACTTATACTTATACTTATACTTATACTTATACTTATACTAATCAAACAATTCTTTCCCCACTTGCAGAGCTTATCAACATTAAGAAAATCATACCCAGCTCAACGACACTTGCAACACATGGTGGCAGCAGCAGCAATGCTGGCACCACCACCACTACCATAATACATCCGCATCACATCATTCAGCATGTGACACAGGAGACACAGCAGCAACATCAGCAACAACAACAACACCAGCAGCAACAGCAGCAACAACAACATCAACAGCACCAGCAGCATCATCAACAGCAGCAGCAGTTGCACATTGAGGGGAGGTGCCACAAAGTTCACATCATCATCAGCAACAGCAGCAACAGCACCATCATCAACAGCAGCTGCATCAAGGTGCTCAGCAAGTACAAAGCATTATTACAGCCCATCCGGGACAGACGATCAATTTGGTGGGTCTGCGCAATGTGCAAATAGCCGGAACAAAAGCCAAACATAACTTCGCGCATACGTTGTTCGCTGGTGGGCAAGATAATTGCGCCGAGTGTTAGCAATTTGCAGATAGTGGAGACACATGCTGAGGCCATACCGCATCAGCATCGTGAGCTGGCTGATGGCACCCAGGTATGAGATTAGCGAAATCGATCTGAACAATCCAAATGCTTCGGCAGCTATCATAAGCGACCCGGTCAAGTAGCGCCGAAATAGATGACATCGAGCTGCCGGACGGCACCAGTATCGGCAGAGGCTTTACACCCTCCGAGATCACTGAGCATATGCAAACAACAGCGGGTGAGACGCATATAACCACCATTGAGCATGAGCCGCAGGCGCTGCAGGTGCATCAGCACGATCCACAGCAACAGACACATCACATACATACCTACCCAGCTGCAGACGCATCACATACATCAGGCCACAGTGGTGCAGCAACAACAGCAGGAGGAGGACCATCAACAGCAGCAGGAGCATCAGCATCATCACATCCAGCTGCAGGCGGACGATGATGATGGTGTCGAGACCATAATACCCGAAGAGCTGAACGTGCATGATTCGAGCAAGAGCTATACCATTCTAACAACACGACCGATGAAAGAGGAATCGGATGCTGGCGGCGATCCCAGTGGCATGATCTACGAACTGTCGCTGAGCGACTCTTCGCTAGGTCCGTGCGATGATCCCGAATCGCGTTATGTCTGTCGTCATTGTGGCAAAAAGTATCGTTGGAAGTCAACGTTGCGTCGCCACGAGAATCTCGAATGTGGCGGCAAGGAACCATGTCATCCATGCCCCTACTGCTCCTACAAGGCTAAACAGCGTGGCAATCTGGGCGTACATGTACGCAAACATCATCCTGAGAAGCCGCAGCTAGAGAGTAAGCGAGGATTCAAGATCTAAGCAACTGGAGCAGCAAGAGGATGATTAAGAGGAGGAGCAGCAGAGGTGAGTACCACACAAAGAATAGCAGCAACAAAAAACCAGTTTACATTATTCTCCCACATCTGAACTATTTTATATATATATATATATAGCTAACTATATATATATTTTCATACATATTACGTATTTTTGATTTTTCTCGAGGCTCAATTTTGATAATTGATGCACATTTTGTTTAGATGTTGATTATTTGGTTTAAGTTCAAAGTTAAAAATATTTAAAAAAAATAACAAAAATTCACTTTACTATTTTCAAAATAAAACTGTATTTTGCCTCATTATTGGGCTTTAATTGACGTCTTCGTGCATAATTTTCATAATGATTTTTATAATTTTAAAAAATTACATTTATTTAGTGTTGCAACAAAACAAAAAAAAAATTAAAAATAAAAATAAAAAAACTACCAGAAATCATGTGCAAGTATTTTCATGGAAATAACACAAAGAATTATTGTTTAACTAAATGAAAAAAAAATTAAAAAAAAAACAAAAAAAAATATATATATAGTTTAGAATTGAGTAGGTTAAATTTTTAAATACATTTCAAGTCTACATTTAACGCATAACATCTAAATGTCTTCGTGGCAGAAAGTACAGTACCTAGCAAATCTATAAATATGTGTAAAAAATAAAGAGGAAAAACATTTTTTCAATGGGAAATTTCTAAGTATTTAAGATAAATGCAAGAGTAAAAAATATTTTAAAAATAAAAAATAAAAACAATGTTAAAGTGCACAGTGTGTATTTTATTTTTTACATAACACTTAAACAATATCACAAGAAAAATATTTTAATTGCTAAAACACATAAAATATGATTAAAAACTGTCTGAATTGGAGGCTTACTACGTTCATTTGGTTGCTGCATGTTTTACAGTTCACAAAAAAAAAAAAAAAAAAATACAATAAAATATTAAAAAATATAAAAAATATAAAAAAATATAAAAAACGAAAAATGTAGTGAAAAATATTTTACATTAAATTGACGAAAAACATAACAAAAATATTATTGCAAACATTGTTGTTGCAATCGAAGCAACCAAGTAGAAATATCTAAAATTACAAAGGAAAATATAAATAAAAATAAATATATAATTAAAAAAACTTCAATTGCAAACTTAGTAAGGCTGATGTATATGACAAACTCAAGCCACAAAAACCTTTTTTATGCAAATATATACATATATTTTTCGCAACATAAAACCAATTCAATTTAATTCAAAAATTTTACATAATTTACAAGAATTAAAAAAAAAGAAAAAACAATTGTATGTACAACATTTTAATTCATTGCTAAACATTTATTATGTATACACATAAAAAATATATATAGAAATTATATATTTTGAATTTTAGTTGTAAAAATAAAAGTAAATAAAAATTACAAAAAAAAAAACAAATATTGTTCGTTCCTTTATTGAACAAATATAATACTATGTAAACTGAACATTACTAATATATTTCTCTTTTTTGCAGGTAGATGAAGGCAGCAGCGAGCCCAATTGATTAATTTTTTTTAACCACCTTTATTATGAAATTCAATTAATATATTTCTCTTTTTTTCTAGGTAAACGTGGATGAGCTTGTGGAATAATTAGCCCGTGGGATGCAACTAATTGTAATACTATTTCCATCTTATCTAAATCGAATGTGATGAACTGTTGCGAACTGTTGCAAGCTCTATATAAGTACCCAAATCTTAAGTAATTGTTTTCTGTATATGCCACTAAAAAAACACAAAAATAATAACCAGCAATTGCCAAACCTTCCTCCCCCCGCCCGTCAGTGTGTGTGTATGCGTGTGCGTGCGTGCGTGCGTGCGTGAGTGCGTGCGTGCGTGGGTGCGTGCGTTTGTCGTGTCTTCATTTGCTACGTACAACACCTTTTTTAAAACTCCTTTAAAAAAAAAACAACCAACCAGATCAAGAATATCCAACGTTTTATTTGATTTGAAAAGAAAAAAACCTTTGCAGATGTTATTATAAATAAGAAAAATAAATAACAATTAGATAGTTATACAAAGGAGTCTGTCTGTGTTTGATTGCTCAAATAAAAATAATAAATATAAATAAAATTAACATAAGGCTCAGTTTTGTAGCCAAATAAAGCATTTTTCATGTTTTATTACAATATATTTATCAGTTATATATATCTATATAATTAGTTAGTATATAAACCAAATTTTAAAGTAAATATATAATCATATAACATATTTGTGTATTAGAAGAGCTCATCAAAATATTTAAATGACAAAAAAATATTATTTCAAACTTGAATTTTTTACTTTAAATTGATATTAATTTTTAATTTATGCAATTGTTTTTTAATATTTTTAATTTTTTTTATAATTTGTTCGTTTTTTTCAATATATATATACATATACTTTTTTTATAATTCTCAAATTTGTATAAATATTATTTACTAATTTTTTTTTATACTTTACATACCACGATTTTAAATCAATTTATTTTTTGTATTTTTTTTTAATTGTGATTTCTCTGCAAAGGTTTTGTATGGTGGCAGCGGCCTGCCGCGCTTAGCTGTTCTTTGTTTTTACTTATATTTTTTTTTTGATTTTTAAAATTATAATAATTATACACCCTGCACTAATTGGCTCTCAATGAAAGCGTTTTTTTTTCGTTTACCTTGTTTATATGCACACACATATATACCTATGTATGTATGCATTTCTTATAAATTTTTTTATATATATATATTCATATATATATATATATATATATATATATATATATATATATATATATATATATATATATATATATATATATATATATATATATATATATATATATATTGATATGTGTAATTATGCCCTAATTCTTAATGCTTATAATTTTTTAGGTTTTTGCTGCTTCACTAATATTTTTAATATTTACTTTAATTTTAAATGCCTAATGTTTGTTGTGCTCATCTCTAATCGTTAACTATTTCTTCTATCAGTTATTTCTCATGCATCAGCATTTTTTTTTTGTTATTTAGTTTTTCCTAATACTTGTTAATTTAATTGTTTTCTTGTTGTTGGCGTTGGTTTAACCGAACCGTCTGTTTTCCTGGCCCTTCCCTTCTATATACACACATATATACATACATTTATATATATTTATATATATTTACATATATATTTATATATGTATATATCTATATACATATCTATCCGTTCCCTGTTTATTGTTAATGTTAAGTTTTTGTTACGAATTTTTCTATGCATATTTATTGATTTTTTTCTTTGTTAGCAATACGCACCGAAACGGGGTTAAG
>JAWNON010000130.1:7500-126284 GCA_035045945.1 Drosophila anceps
ATCGTCATTGTTTCTTTTGTCTTCCTCTTAGCCATCGGTTTCAAACTATGTCAACGCGAATCGACCAGACGAAAACCGGGATGGGCTTCAACCTACCCGGGGAGGAGTTAACACGCGCCGATCAAATAGTGCTGACAACGAGTCAGCAACTTCTACATCGGATGCCGTTGCGACAGAGTTGCAGGCGAAATTGGACACCAGCACACAGAGGTGGGCTGATCGTCCACGGAAGATGTAAGCTCAGCGTTCTGTCGGCCCGGCCGCCGGCAGCGATGGCTTCGAGCCGTCTTTTGGTTTTATAAAAGTTTAGTTTATAATCTTCTCCCAAAATGCTCACACGAGCAATCAATAAAAAGATTCTAATAATATAAAACAGTCTTGTTATAATTTACATAAATGTATGGCACTAACCATACAACACATAGACTAGACAAGTAGAACAAGCATTTTCAGCGCATAGTATAGCCGTATAACGAACTAATCAACTTCGTATTTGCTCGTATCGGTCGCTTATCGCTTCAGGCAGTGAATATATTGTCCGGCATAGTCAGTGCGCTACGAGCGTTCAACCGAAATGGTCAAATTCTCATACGGAGAACGACTGTATGCTATTTTTCCTTGCTCTCTCTCTCTCTCTTTGCTCTCTCAAATATATATGTATGTACATAAATATATGTATGTACGCACAGGCAGCAGCAGCAGCTCACAAAAATTTCAAATTTCTTCGCCCAGAGATCGCATTTCTTCCCTTTCGAGAGAAGTGTATACCAAACTGCTGAAAGCGTTTGCCATGCACATGCAAATTGTTCAGATTTTTATTAATATTTGTGTGAAGGGTATGAAAACGTTGATGCACATGAAGAATATGTTTTCGCAACGAGCATGCACACACACTTATAGTCCTTTACCTACATATATAAGCATTTGTGTGCCTGTGTGCGAAACTATTCTTGCTGCTTGTGGGAACCCAGTGTTTGATGTTGCTTGACCTTGCGCATTGCATACACACATTTGCACACATATGTGTGTGTATGAGAATGATAGAATTTTTCGAGTGTGTCGCGATTCAGTAGTTTGATAATTTTTGAATTGTAGAGTGACTGTCAAATGAGCATTTACGAACTGCAAGTCATTTTAGCAATATGAAGTATAGCTTGATGCATCCTGGTACCTGTGAATGCATATGAATTTCCTTACACAGCTAAATCTTTAAAAGAATTAAATAAACTTATTTGCTAACGCATTCCTGTGATTTTTCGATTCATAAATGCTTATGGGCTTCTATTATCTAAGTAATTTTATGCTATACCGATATCTGTAAATCAATTTATTGTATATGCAGGTATAAGAATGCATGGACGTATGTAAATATGCCTAAAGTGGATTTGGCAATATATACAAGATTGAACAAATGATTTGCAGTTCGTAAATGCTCATTTGACAGTCACTCTACAATTCAAAAATTATCAAACTACTGACACACTCCAAAAATTCTATCATCGCTCATACACACACATATGTATGCAAATGTGTGTATGCAATTCGCAAGATCAAGCAACATCAAACGTTGGGTTCTTACAATATCCACAAGCAGCAAAAATAGTTTCGCACACAGGCACACAAATGCTTATATATGTAGGTAAAGGACTATAAGTGTGTGTGCATGCTCGTTGCGAAAACATATTCTTCATGTGCATCAACGTTTTCATACCCTTCACACAAATATTAATAAAAATCTGAACAATTTGCATGTGCATGGCAAACGCTTTCAGCAGTTTGGTATACACTTCTCTCGAAAGGGAAGAAATGCGATCTCTGGGCGAAGAAATTTGAAATTTTTGTGAGCTGCTGCTGCCTGTGCGTACATACATATATTTATGTACATACATATATATTTGAGAGAGCAAAGAGAGAGAGAGAGAGAGAGAGAGAGAGAGAGCAAGGAAAAATAGCATACAGTCGTTCTCCGTATGAGAATTTGACCATTTCGGTTGAACGCTCGTAGCGCACTGACTATGCCGGACAATATTTTCACTGCCTGAAGCGATAAGTGACCGACACGAGCAAATACGAAGTTGATTGGTTCGTTATACGGCTTTACTATGCGCTGAAAACGCTTGTTCTACTTGTCTAGTCTATTTGTTGTATGGTTAGTGCCATACATTTATGTAAATTATAACAAGACTGTTTTATATTATTAGAATCTTTTTATTGATTGCTCGTGTGAGCATTTTGGGAGAAGATTATAAACTAAAGATGCAACGGCATCCGGTGTAGAAGTTTCTGACTCGTTGTCAGCACTATTTGATCAGCGCGTGTTAACTTGTACATATGTACATATATAGCTGTAAATTGGGGCAAAGCTGGCCGGTCTGACAAAGAAAATACCCGCCATGAAATATTTTTTTTGGTCTTTTTAGGCTATTCTTGTTAAGTTTATTTTAAAGTTGACTTTCGTCATATCGATACATTTTTAAATAATATATAATAAAAGACACAAATAAAAATTAATTTCCATTACACATAAGTATGTATGTTATTAAAATATTCCTTTTCCCATAAAAAAAATTCTTTAAACTTAAAGATAAACTAAACAATAGCCTAAAAACAGAAAAAAAAAATTTTATGGTATTTTATTTGAAGTAGTTTTGTCAACGTTTAAAATAACAGGTTATATATATGTTTAAGTAAAAAGTTGCACGGACGTGTTAAAAACGTGGAGTGAAACACTTTTCAAGCTATATCGATAGCTTATTATTGTGTAATGACTTTAACAATCGATGAATATAAAAATTTGAAGTACGAAATTCAATAATAAATTTATCTAAATTTTTACCATCGCCAATTAAATCCACACGTTTGAGTTAAAGAAAAATGGATCTTCCCAAGGTAACAATATGTCGTATATAATCAATCAAATTTAAATTGTTCTTTTTAGTTATCGAAAGCCTTACGTGATTTGCCGAATAGGGTGTTGAATGTTGCTGTTGAGGAACGTCAGTCCCTATTTCAAAACGTGTGTGAGGTACTTGATAATCCCGGTAAGTATCCAACATACATATGGTTGTATATACATTCATATACCTACATACATATGTACATATACAGTTCCTGTATTGATCGTACTGGGCTGCAAGTTTTTTTTTTAATTGTACGTATGCTGTTAATTATAGTAATAGAGGTTGCTTATTTTTTTAAATTTAATTAATTTGTGTAGAAATTGCTGAATGGTCAAAATTAAAGCTTGTGAATTACTAGCTATTTAAAGAAAAACGAGTAATCACCCCTCGGCTTAAAAAAACTGGCATGTTCTTATTCAAGTCCATTTTATATTAAACCTGAGCTACACATAAATATAAAAAAGAAAATTAGGTCTACAAATTAAAATTACATAACAAATATTTTGAACTAAATGAAAGCAAAGTAATCAAACTAATTAAATGTTTATTATCTTAAGCAAAAATCTTACTTTCATCTACGAAGATCTTAGCTTATCGGAATTCAAATTATCAAATTTATATAACAATTCAAATTTTCATATACAGTGTACCAATATTGTCTTCGTACAGCAGCTTTTAAAAATTTTCGATTAAAAAATAAACATGTTTCCGCTGGATTCGAGCTTGCATCTTCATAATCAAATATTTTTCAAAAAAGAAACGAAAAACCTCAACATAGCCGAGTTTCGGACCTGGAACTTGACCTTCGAACTTGACGTGCATCGCATCTACCAACAGCGCCACTCCACTAACATATACATCTAGCAAATCTAAGTTAAAGTAGTTTTTGAGCTGCCTAGGCTTTTCGGATAGCTTTTAGGGAGAACAACAAACAATATTTGTTGGCACTAAGAGTTTACTTTATTGTTATTAGTCGCATTTACAGAGTCTAGACGCGAGCAAGCGGCTTTGGCAGTAGTGCTGTCCGCAACTAATAGCCAATCTAGATATCACTTGCAGAGCCGTCAGCGCACGAGCAGCTGCACTAAGCAAGTGATAATTAGGCTCTCAAATGTTCGATCTACGCGCGCCGGCTACGCAATGCTGAGAAAATATACGTGTAAAAAAAAGCAAAACGTTAAGAAATGTCCGTAATCTCTTTTCAGTCTAAAAATTTTCTTACATGCTAAGATATTGGGTGAGTTGCAGCTTTTAATTACAAATGTAAATGATTTGTGTGAAGCACTAATTGCTGCGTTCAACAGAAGCAGTTGAAAATTCTAAGAATGTATGAGAATTATATATGGCCACGTTACTTAATTGTCCGGCCGAAAGTTGTATAATAACTGTTCTACTGAATGGATTTAAATGAAATTTAATTTTAAGCATATGATCTTTATTGAATATTTTTCATTTTATAAGAAAGGAAAACTCATTCAGATATTGGCTATATTTGCAACTGACCGATAAAAAAAAATTTCATTAACTCAAAGATTCAGAGATCGACGCGTTCACACCTACAGGCAGACAGACGTGGCTAAATTGACTCGAAATCGTCTTCTTGATCAAGAATATATACTTTACGGTTCTTGCATCGTTTTCCTATACATGTTTTAACAAAACCATTTACCCTGATTTCCCATTTTAAATGGTCTCCCTTCCTAGAACTTTAACTTCTGACAAAAGCGAAAATGAGTACAGGTATAATTTCACGATAACTTGTAACGATTTTTGTCCAAATTTAATTAACGAGTAAACATAAATTAGTCAAAAATTGCAAAGAAAATATATAACTATCGAAGAACGCCATTTATTTCTAATACGCATGTTAAGCAGCTAAAATCTGTTACGCAAATTGAAAAAATCTAATGCGACAGTTCAATTTGTGATTGGGCGCTTTAAATAATCAGAACAAATTGAAAATAATCCAAAATAAAAAGGACCGAAGGGTTTAAAAAACGGAGATCGGATGAATATTAAGCGAATGGTGTCCTTGGATCCAAGCAATTTTGTTTAGAACAAAGCTTCTACTGTCCAGTACTAAAAAAAAATCACTCGAAACCTATTTGAAAAAATTAAATACCCAGACGTAAGTCTTTTAGAAGCAGCGCTAATACAAAAACTGAGAGCTTGAAAAAGACTACCACAATGAGCCAATAAAGTTTGAACTTTAAAAAAACTAGGTTACTGGTTTACTAAAAACTTTTGTGCCAAATCGGAAAAGCTATATCGTCCAGTATTTTGGAGCTGAAGCTCAAAAATGGACTCCGTGACTCCTTTAAGATTAAATTGTTTTTGGGCCGTGAATGACTAGCAATATTCTTACGTGTTTCTTTTTTTTTAACATTTTTTTGGATACCAATTTCCAAAAATGAAGTCTCCAATTTCAATAGCAGAGAAATAACTTTCGATTATATTCACTGTTGGATAGGCATCAAGTTTCTTACAAATAATAACTAATTAAGTTCGTTTACTTTAATTTCTATGAGTTCTCTTTTTAAACAAAACTTCAAATTTGTTGTTTTTTTATTAAAAAAATAAATTCTATTTTATATGAATAATTATAATTAATTAAAGCTTATGTTTCAAAATTTGTAAACTTCTCATTTTAGGTGTAAACTCAGCCATCGTTCGAGGTATATGTAAAGTTATCGGAACAACGATATCAAAATACAAGGATGCACCATCCCAGCTGCTCGTTCGAAAACTGCTTTGTGACTTAGCAACCTTTCATCATGACTTAACAATAGAACATATGCTAGCTGTTTTTAAAACACTTTTGCTAAAGGAATTACCACTAACACCTGCTCACAAATCATGCAGATCTGCTGTTGTAGCCTTAGGATGGATATCCTTGCTTTTAAAAAATGCAAACAGAGAATCAAACATTTATAAAACAGAAAAGTTGAGGTTATTTGAGTATCAGTCGATGTTGTATCAAACAACTCTTCTTGCCCAAAATACACGCGTTACAGAAGCAGCCACAAAGATACTATATGATTTATGGGAGAATAATGAAATGCTTCATGATACGATGACTTCATTATTTCAAATGGATGCAAATTCGAGTATTACTATAATGATAATGACAATGATTCGCTTTGAAACTGAACACAGTCAGTTGAATATACTGAAAATATATAAAATTCAAACTATACAATACTTCGTAAAAAGCATGATATTGTGCAAGGCCAAGCCGGATAACACATTAATATCAGCTTGTCAACCATTATTATCAACACTGAATAATTCCGAATTTTCGCAATACATATATAACGACTTACAAAAGTCCATGCTACGCAGCCCCGAAAATACTTTGGAGAGCGTTGGGTTGATTTTCAACCATATTAACATTGATTGTAGCACTTACGCGGGCCAAATTGGCACAGTCTTAATTAAGAATTTATACAGCAAAGGAGAAGTTGCTCGTAGTGAATCCCTACAATCCCTAAAAAGTCTATCACAGAAATGCTCAGATGGCGAAATTATAAAGATATTGTTGGAACTTATTTTCTCTATTTTAAATGGATCTGATGGAAAAATAAATGTTGTGGAGCATAGAATAAAATTATTACAGGTAATTATATATAACCCCAATATTGAAATGGATATTAATGGTTGTGTAACAAGCAGAAAGAGGCTGTGCAGACCCCATAAAGTTTACATAATGATCAGGGCAACAGTCGATCTAGCCATGTCCGTCCGTTCGTTTGAGTGTCTACTATGCATAGTAAACAGAGCTAGTGCATATGCGTGCGTCCGTATGTGCATGTCTTGTTTGATAAATATCTATTAAAGAAGCACAAAATGATTAAATAAGCGCAGGGTTCAGGCTCGACTAGGAGGAGCAGTCTAGACTACACGCTAAAAAAAAAAACGTCTAAAAAACATGTTCCCGCGGGATTTTCTTCTCAATCAAATATTTGTCAAAAAACCCTCTATGCATTACCGAGTTTTGAACCCGGAACTTTAATTCGACGTGCACCGTTTCTTCCAACAGCGCAACTCCACTACAATAGCCCTACGAAGCTTTATCAATTGGCAAAAAATTTTGTTATTCAACTTCTGCTCTACTTAATGGATTTGAATGAAATTTTCAGTACATGCTTAAATATTCTGTTGAATATTTCTTATTATTTAAGAAATGCAGTCATTCACATATTGACTATAAATTAACCTCAATATAATGAATTTGGGGCCGGTATCCAAAATGTAAATTATTCATTTTTAAAACAATTTTTAGTCTCTAGCCTTATAGGCTTTGTATTCGACGTATTCATACCTACGGACAAGGTTAAATCGACTCGTCTTCGTAGTCAAGAATATATAAAGGGTTCTGTCACGCCTCCTGCGTGTTACATACATTTTCATAAAACTATTATACCCTGATTTCCCATTTTTAATAGGTTCAGTTTTTAAAAAATGGGGCTCTGATTTATTTAAAATAACGTAAAAATGTCAGTCAGAAACTACCGACTGTATACTACTTATTCACTGTTTAATCGCTTCGAGCTCTAAAAAAATAGTTTTTTTTTGTTTTGATTTGCTACCCGCATGAGGCATTTATGTATATATCGATTTTTTTTTTTGTAAATCAACGTAGTAGGAAATATTATTCATTCGGGGCTTAGAGTATCTCCTAGTCGGGCATCCCGACTAGAGTTTTTTTTGTCACCTAATCTATTAACCTGTTATATATACTATTGACCAAAATTAATAACAAAGGGCTATAATATATCCAAAAGTATGAATGCGTCAATTTGGAATATCTTTTATGTATGCCAATTTTATTTTAAATCTTTGATACCTCTTTCTCATTCATTCTGTCTTAGGAGCTAGCTTAATTCTTTTTGACAGAAAGGTTTTACAGTTAATCCGGTATTTGGGTATTTGCATGTATAACGTAGAAGCTGGAGGATGTTTGAATCATCAGCTCGGCACAGGGTTCGGTTATCTCTAAGTTATGCGTATTGACGAAGTGAAATAACTATATTGATGTTGCACAATGTCCGTCCGTCTGTCCGTATGAACGCAAACCATTTCTCCGCTATTCAAGCTAGATATTTAAACTCGCGTTGGTAGCCAAAATTAAAAATTCAAAAAATAGATTTGACGTGGCACATAGATGTAACTTGTAAATCTTGTAAAGCTTTGGAGATGAAGCTCCAAAATGGGACAGTTACGTTTCTGCAGACTCCTTTAGAAGGAAAGATTGAACTGTTTTTAGACTTTGAATGAGCATTGTGTAGTCGGTCGGGCCCGTCTGCAACATTCTTGTTTAATAATAACTTAATTTTCTAATTGCAGGGAGCTGGTTATTTAAGCTTTAACGACGTACAAACGAACGATTTGCCCGAAATGCTAAATTTGGCTGTCGATCTATTTTGCAAGGCGCTTGATACTGAATCCCAGGAAAAAGTGATATGCTGTACCCTAGATATGTTTGCGTTGTGGTGCGGAAGGTTTAAGAATGAGGTACCCACTGTAATTATAAATATTTTTAAAAACGGCATAGAACATAAAAACACAACTCAACCTATTCGACAAAGTTACCTTGATTGGTTGCTTTCATCAATACAAAATGCAGACGTAAAAAATACAGAAAATATAGTTCCAATATTGTATTCCTTATATTCAAAAGCATTGCAACAGTCCTCTCAGTTATCTAACATATCGGAAGCAGCATGTATTGCCTGTCTTTTGCTTATTTTAGAAAAGCCATCTGAATTATATTCCTTTTTCTGGAATTCCCTATTTGATATGCAAAAACAATATTTTTTTAATGAGAAATTATTATCTTCAGCAACAGCTGAAACTCTATGCCACATTTCATTCATAGCAAAGGTCTTATTTAAATTATATTTAGACCAAGTCAAAGGCAATATAGAGTCATTGCACAAAGCATTACTTAATAATTTATGTAGCAGTATACCTAAAGTGAGAACTTTTACAAAATCACAAATTGAAGAAATCACAAAAAGTTCTGATGGCGTAGATTTTGTTAAACTTGCTCTTAAAGAGTATATTAAAATTATCAATTTATCAAAATATCCAAATGAAATAGACAATTGTAACGAGTACGTTGGGGCTCAGTCATATGTAGATGCTTTAGAAGTATTATGTGGGGTACAAAATGTGTCTTGCGAAGATTCTCTTGAATTAACTCTATCACTTTTAGAAATTTCCAATTATCCAACAATATTATCTAATAGTCCATACTTTTGGGAAACAACAATTCAGAAAAATTTTAATTTAAATCCTGCGGATTTCATTGCACAGAATAAGGAACAAATTATTGTAAAATATATAGATAATTTTAAAATATCTCCAGTTTTTGAAAACATTATATCTTCAATAGTCCGAATAAACCCACAAAAAATAGTGCCCTCTATAATAAATCACATAAAAACGTTTCTGAAAGCTGACAGCAATTTCTCCGTAAGTAATGAAGAATTTTTTATCTTTATGACACCAGAAGGAGAATTGTATGATAAAAGTGTAATACCAAACGTTGACTCACAATATAAGACTATTGGCGTTAAGCGAGAAAATAAAGTTTACAGCTATAAAGAACAGTTGGAAGAAATTCAACTTCGACGTGAAATTGACGAAAAACGCCAAAAAGAAGGCAAATCAAAGACTGTAAAACTAACCCAGAAACAACAAGAAATAATAAAAAACCAAACAGAGAAAGAAATGCGTATAAAGATACGTGTTCAAGACATGCATGAGAAATTGATGTCTGTAATAAGTTTATTTAGAGCTTCTTGTTCTGGGGATGAAAAATACATGTCGTTACATTTTTATACTTTATTGGATGATATATTATGTGCCACTCATAACCATTTATGTGCTGAACCTTTAACAGATCTTTACTATTTTTTACATAAAATGTGTTTTAAAACTCATTCAGAATTGGGTCGCGCTATTTCTATTGCAACAATCAGGCTTCAAAACCCATCTTGCACTTTAAAAGATGAATTTAATGCCCAAAATATTAATGAAAGTATTATAGATATAATATCAGATCTTAAAGAACACGTAATTATAAACTCAAACATTTTGGATTCACAGTCTTTTTCATATGTTTTTGAGTTTCTTAAACGTGCTATAACTCACTTTAATAATAACAGCAACGAGGAGTTTATATTAATAAGTATAAAATTAATTGAAATCCATGTTAAAACTGAAAATACAGCTACAGTTAAGTGTAACCATCCAAAGTACTTGCCCAGACTGGGTATGTTTCGAATATTACTGTATTTGATGCAAAAAAATTCTTCGTCCATCCAAACTCAAGCCGTAAATGCTCTCTTGGAAGTTGCAAGTGTTTCATCTGGCGGAAAATCAAATTGTACACCAGATAATGATATAATTGAATTATTTCTGGATAGCTTGCAAAATAAAAGCGATACTATAAGGGATGTAGCCTTACGTGCAATTAAAGTAATGATTAGCTCAATAGTTGTTCATGCAAAAACTAATTCTAGTTTGAAAAAACAAATAATGTCGAGATTGTGGATAGCAAAATTTGATATTAAGGCGGATATACGACAGCTTGGTGCTGAAATTTGGGATACTACTAACTTTTCTTATCCTGAGTTTGATGATATTATTTGTGATATTACACATCCAGAGCTCTGTATTCAAAAAGCATCGGCGGAGTCTTTAATACCAATAATAGTTAATAACGAAAAATTAATTAAATGTGGAATAATGAAAATATTAGACATTTACAATGAAAAACTGACTTTAATTCCACCCAAACTTGATAAGTTTGACCGAGAAATTGAACCTGCGTCAGATCAATGGAAACCTAGAAGAGGTGTCGCAATAGCAATATCTCAAATTGCACAATTTCTATCTATTGAAGATATAAATTATTTAATGCAATTCATGGTATCGAATGGCCTCGGTGATCGAGAGGAAATTGTTCATAAAGAGATGTTAGCTGCTGCATTAAAGATAGTTGACTTACATGGAAAAGAGACAATTGTAAGTTTACTACCAGTCTTTGAAGAATTTCTTGATAAAGCACCGAAGTCGCAAAGTTACGATAATATTCGTCAGGCTGTTGTTATACTTATGGGTTCCTTGGCTAGGCATTTGGAAAAAGAAGATAAAAGGATTGATCCAATAGTCAAACGATTAATAACTGCATTGTCTACTCCATCTCAACAAGTTCAAGAAGCAGTATCAAATTGCCTACCACATCTAATGCCATCTGTTAAAGACGAAGCTGCGGGTATGGTTAAAAAACTATTGCATTCATTGGCTAAATCTGAAAAATATGGAGAAAGAAGGGGTGCTGCGTATGGGATAGCTGGCATTGTGAAAGGACTTGGAATTCTGTCGCTTAAGCAGTTGGACATAATGTCAAAACTAACATCGTATATACAAGACAAAAAAAATTACAGATGTCGTGAAGGTGCTCTATTTGCATTTGAAATTTTATGTACTACACTTGGCCGCTTATTTGAGCCATACATAGTTCATGTCTTACCTCATTTATTACAGTGTTTTGGGGACTCATCCCAATACGTTCGACAAGCTGCTGATGATACTGCCAAAGTTGTTATGGGGAAGCTTTCTGCTCACGGAGTTAAATTGATACTACCATCATTATTGCAAGCTTTAGATAAAGATTCCTGGAGAACAAAAACAGCTTCTGTTGAGTTATTAGGTGCAATGGCATTTTGCGCTCCAAAACAGTTGTCGTCTTGTTTGCCCAGTATAGTTCCAAAATTAATAGAAGTTCTTGGTGATTCTCATACGAAAGTACAAGAAGCTGGTGCAGATGCTCTTAAGGTGATAGGATCTGTTATTAAAAATCCAGAAATTCAAGCTATTGTTCCGGTTTTATTAAGAGCATTGGAGGATCCTTCAAATAATACATCAGCCTGTCTCCACAGTCTATTGAAAACTAAATTTATTCATTTTATTGATGCCGCTTCTTTAGCTCTTATCATGCCAGTAGTTCAAAGAGCATTTATGGATCGATCGACAGAAACAAGAAAAATGGCAGCACAAATTATCGGAAATATGTATTCACTTACAGATCAAAAGGATTTAACACCATACCTTCCAAGCATAATTCCTGGATTAAAATCGTCATTACTCGATCCTGTTCCAGAAGTTAGGGCAGTATCTGCTCGTGCTCTGGGCGCAATGGTTAAGGGAATGGGTGAAACCTCATTTGAAGACCTACTTCCATGGCTAATGCAAACTCTAACATCAGAGTCTAGTAGTGTCGACCGAAGTGGCGCAGCTCAAGGACTTTCTGAAGTTGTTGGAGGACTAGGTGTAGAAAAAATGCATAAACTTATGCCCGAAATAATTTCTACTGCAGAACGAACTGATATTGCTCCACATGTTAGAGATGGGTACATAATGATGTTTATATATATGCCAGGTGCATTTCCTGAAGAATTTACTCCGTATATTGGACAAATAATTAATCCAATTCTTAAGGCATTAGCAGATGAAAGCGAATACGTACGCGACACAGCCCTAAGAGCTGGACAGCGCATTGTAAATTTATATGCAGAAACTGCTGTGGCGCTTTTGTTACCCGAGTTAGAGAAAGGCTTATTTGACGAGAACTGGCGAATAAGATATAGCTCCGTCCAATTGCTAGGAGACTTATTGTATCGCATATCAGGAGTATCAGGAAAAATGACTACTGAAACGGCAAGTGAGGATGATAATTTTGGTACAGAGCAGTCACACACTGCAATAATTCGGTTCTTAGGTGATGAACGACGTAACAGAGTTTTGTCTGGTCTTTATATGGGACGAAGTGACGTATCCCTAATGGTCCGTCAATCAGCGCTTCATGTTTGGAAAATAGTTGTTACAAACACTCCCAGAACATTAAGGGAGATATTGCCGACATTATTTGGATTGTTGCTAGGTTGCTTAGCAAGTACAAGCTACGATAAGCGGCAAGTCGCTGCGCGAACTTTAGGAGACTTAGTACGAAAACTTGGTGAACGAGTTTTACCTGAAATAATTCCTATACTAGAAAGTGGATTAAATTCAGAATACCCGGACCAAAGACAAGGTGTTTGCATTGGCTTATCGGAAATAATGGCATCGACGTCAAAAGAAATGGTTCTTACATTTGTTCACAGCTTGGTTCCAACCGTACGTAAAGCTTTAACAGATCCATTACCTGAAGTTCGAGTAGCAGCTGCAAAGACCTTTGATTCCTTGCATAGTACTGTAGGTTCACGAGCACTGGATGACATTCTTCCATATATGTTAGAAGGGCTCTCTCATCCAGATCCTTTGGTTGCCGAAAATACATTGGATGGTTTACGTCAAGTAATGTTCATAAAATCACGAGTTGTATTGCCTTTCTTGGTCCCTCAGTTAACGGCACAACCAGTAAACACAAAAGCCTTGTCTATATTAGTTTCTGTTGCTGGAGATGCTTTAACAAAATACCTACCAAAAATTTTATCCGCTTTGTTAGAAACATTGTCTCAATCGTATGGGTCAGTGAATGAAATACAAGAGCTGGAGTACTGCCAGACTGTAATTTTGTCTGTGACGGATGAAGTTGGAATACGAACTATAATGGATACACTTATGATGTCTGCAAAGTCAGAAAATATGTGTACTCGTAAATCATCAGCTAGCTTACTTTCTGCTTTTTGCATGCATTCTCCTGGGGACTATTCTCAATATATTCCTCAACTACTTCGTTGCTTACTGCGTTTAATGGCCGATGCGGATAAGGTTATAATACAAAACGCTTGGGAAGCTTTAAATGCTGTGATAAAAGGATTAAGTCCAACTGATCAAATTGGTTACGTGTCAGATCTTCGCCAAGCAGTAAGGTTTGCTGCTAGTGAACTAAGGGAACCAGAATTGCCAGGTTTTTGCCTACCAAAGGGAATAACGCCTTTATTGCCAGTTTTTCGTGAAGCAATTTTGAATGGGCTACCAGAAGAAAAAGAAAATGCAGCACAAGGTCTTGGTGAAGTTATATTTTTAACCAGCGCAAATTCATTACAACCCTCCGTCGTTCATATAACTGGGCCATTGATTCGAATTTTAGGAGATCGATTCAACTGTGGTGTTAAAGCCGCTGTATTAGAAACATTAGCAATTTTGTTGCACAAAGTTGGAGTTATACTAAAGCAATTTTTACCACAACTACAAACAACTTTTTTGAAAGCGCTACATGACCAAAATAGAAACGTTCGAATGAAAGCGGGTAAAGCGTTATCAGAATTAGTGGCTATTCATTCTAGGGCCGATCCATTGTTCATTGAAATTCACAATGGGATAAAAAGTTCGGACGATTCTTCTATAAGAGAAACAATGTTGCATGCACTCCGTAGCATTATTACTCCATCAGGAGACAAAATGTCTGAGCAAATAAAAAAACAAATTTTTTGTACATTAATTAGTCTTATTGGACATCAAGAAGATACAACTAGAAGTGCAGTCGGTGGTTGTTTAGGTGCTATAATAAAATATATGCCATCAGTTCAAGTTTCTGATTTGTTAAATAATTGCCTACTTACAGATAATTCTGATGATTCATTCATTAAACATGGCTATACAATTATTCTCTTTGTTGCTTTAAAAGAATGTCCTAAAGAAGTATTGACAGAATACTTTAATGACAGAGTAATTGATAACATATTAGTAAATATAATATCTGAAAAAGCACCAATTGCTTGTAATGCTGTTCGAGCTGCAACATATCTTTTAGAATACAAATTAGTTGCAAGAGAAGTTCCTCCAAACAGTCTAATAGTGGCACTAGCTAGAGCAATGAACCATAGCAGTAATGATGTAAAACAGCTAGTTGCAAAGAGTTGTATCCACCTTTCTAAAAATCTTTATCCTGATCAAATACATGTTGATGTATTGAAAATGTTAGTTCCAACATTAGTAAATGGTACTAAAGAGAAAAATGGTTACGTTAAGTCCAACTCAGAACTGGCCCTTATATCTTTATTGAGGCTAAGATCTGATGAAACAATGTTAAAAAAAACATGTGATGTCTTAGAAACAGGAGCAAGAGATTCTTTAAATGAAGTGGTAACAAAAGTTCTAAAAAGAGTCGCAGCTCATTCAGTAGTAAGGGAAGAAGACTTAGATGATACATTACAAAGCTGATTAATTTTGTAATCATATTAAGTACTAAAAATAAAAAATTGTTTTGAAAGTAAAAAAGTTGTATAAACTACTTGTCATCTAATAAATTAAAGAATTATTTTTCATTTGAGAATTGTATTGTATGTATATTTAATTATTATGCTCAAAATTTTTTCTAGTTTACACCAGAATTTGTATTTACTATTATCTTTATAATGAATCTGTAGTATAAAAAACATCATGAATTTGTTTCTTTTTCTTATTGTTAACATAAATTTCTGTATTTTTAAAATGTGTATATAAAATATAATTGAACATAAACGAATTTAAATTACATTTTTAATTTTGTAATATTTTGTCAAAAATGTTGGGTCTATGACCAACCAAATCCTTAAATTCTTTTTGGCAGTCACGGAAAAAATAACTTCAAATGAACCTTGAATTCGGGTATTCCGTTTAGTGGTTCCCTGAACCCCTCATTGAACTACTATTTCACTCATTGTAACTTTTTTCTAGGATATAACATTAAAAGCTGCCAATATTCTTTTGGCTATAGCCAAAATTATAATTTAAAAAATTCCTTTTAAAAATATTCAAAATTTATGCCTGTATAAAGTTAAAAATTGTAACTGTGAACAAAATAAATATGCGAGACAAAAAGTTAAAAAACGGAATAAGAAAAGCTCTGGGGGGAGAATGCAGTTTATTTACCAGCGGATGGAATTGCTGGGCTTAGACTGGGGTGTAGACGCATAACGCATAACTGAAATCACGCCACTATCAGCAAATATAGCCCTTACTAAACCTATAAGAACCTATAAGAAAATAATTGTACTCTGTTAACTTAAAGATTTATTTTTTTATACAACTCTAACGTTAAGCTTTACACTTAACATTCAAATCTCTTCTCACAAACATAAACATAAAATAATCAAATGGTGACAATAACAATAACAATTCTGGCTTCTCACGAGTTTATCAAATATCATAAACAAAACGCCAGAATCGCTATTCCCACCATTGGGGTTGAAACTGCTAACGTGGCACAAATCTCGATCGACAGAGCCCCCTGTCTTAAAGAGTGATTCTCTCTGTTTACATATGAGCTAAAAAGCTCCAATAGTCTAAAGTCCAATCAATAAAAGCTCAAGACCGAGGTTTGCCAAGCGCTTGCAGAGCTTAGCATAAGTAGTCTAGATTTCATCTTTGTACTCCTTAGTAATCGAGTTAGTAAAAACAAAATTATTTTTTTTTAATAAACCGAAACAAAAACAGCCGGTAGGATATCTGAAAATATCCTCGTAACAGTAATCGATCCGTTCCAATCCACTTATAGAAATCCTTGTATGACCAAGTGATATCTTAGGATTGAGTACGCGAATTTACCGAAGAAAAGTGATACGGTTATTACAATTGTGGAAAAGCTTCCGATATCGGCCAAAGAACTTACAAGTGTCATTAATAACTTTACAAACTAATTTTGGCCCACTGTTAAAGTGCGACCGCCACTGAAAATAAGTGAAAGTAAAAAATATCGCGCACACTTTCAAACCACCAAACAGTGTTCTGGACTCTTTAGAATATCTGTACTAAAAGGACTTATTTCTGGGCTTACAGATCAATTTGATCCCTCTAAACAATAAGTCTTACAATTTATAACAACATCATGCAACTATCAGCAGCCACCACATGGACAGAGCTAAGGAATGCCCTCATCGAGGAATTTAAAACCCAAACCCCTTATGAAGAGCTGTTGAGACATTTGTACAACACACACTATAACGGCAGCATCCGTAAGTTTGTAGAAGAATTAGAATATAAGACATTTGTCATCTCAAATAAATTAATGTTAATGCAATGAACAACACAGTTAAGGACGTAATCAATAAGAAACTTCCGGACAGAATATTCATGACTTTAGCTAGATTTGACATAACAACTGTTGCAAAATTAAAACAAGTAGCCCAACGTGAAGGTTTTTACGAAAATGTTTCGAACGAACTTATTAATCAAAACACTGACAACCGTGGAAAAGGAAAAAATCAAAGTTATTACCCAAATCATAATTTTTCTGCTAATACAGGACCTAATTTTTCAAAAAATCCAAAACCAAGTAATAACATTGAAAATAACCAAGCCTTACGTAATGAATTTAAGCAAAACCTTGATCAAGCAAGATCACAAAATCCAATGAATTACCAAAACCAAGGCAAAACCAAACAGCTTATAATCCTGTAAAAAGACAGCGTGAATCTACAAGTGGTTAATCTAGGATGGATATTTCCGAAAATTTTCAAGGAGCCTCGGACCAAGAAGAATAAACCCTTTCATAAGAATAGTTATGAATGGGCAGCAATTTAACTGTGTAATTGACACAGGCTCATCCATCAATCTAATAAAACAAAACTTTTTAAATTTTCCAATTAAACCCTGCCAATTAAATATGCAAAAAATTAATGGCATTGTGCAACTAAAAAGTTGTATATCGTTTGCCCCTAGTAAACTTTGCCCTACTCATCAAACATTTTACTTGCACAACTTTTTTGATAATTACGATATTCTACTAGGTAGAGAATATCTAGAATCTTGTGAAGCAAGAATCAATTATAAACAAAAAACAGTAATCCTGAACGAACATGCATTTCCAATGAGATATGATCGTGATGATCCTGTTAAGGACAAGACCGCATTTCAATGCCTTGATCCGCCCCAAAAAAAAAGACCCCGCCTTTAATTACTCCATAAATAATGAATTAAAAGAAACAAATCAATTTCGATTAGATCATCTTAACGATGAAGAAAAAACTAGTTCAACCAAAATTCTTTTCGAGTTTAGTTACATTCAGTACAAAGAAAGTGAAAATTTGACTTTCATCAGTACAATTAAGCATGTCATCCAAACTAAACATGAAGATCCAATTCAAAAAGCCCATACAAATATGCGCAAATATTCGATGATAAAGTCGAAAAACAAATAAAGGAAATGATTCAACAAGGAATTATTCGCAAATCAATTTCGCCTTATAGCGCAGCAATTATTATTGTCCCAAAGAAGCGTGACGCATGAGGCAAAGAAAAGTTTCGTATAGTCATAGACTATAGAGACCTGAACGAAATAACAATTGATGATAGATATCCCATTCCAGTCATGGACAAAAGACTAGATAAACTTGGAAAATGTCAATACTTTACAACCATCGACTTAGCGAAGGGTTTCCATCAGATACAAATGGACACAAAAAGTATACCAAAGACAGCCTTTTCAACAAAAAAGGGTCATTACGAATATATTCGAATGCATTTTGGACTGAAAAACGCTCCAGCAACTTTCCAACGTTGCATGAATAACGTGCTAGAAGATTTATTTTATAAAGATTGTTTAATATACATGGATGATAATTTAGTGTATTCCACTTCGTTGGATGAACATATATTATTATTAAAAAGAGTATTCACAAAACTGCGAGAGGCAAAATTAAAACTACAACTTGATAAATGCGAATTCGTGAAAAAAGAAACCGAATTCTTAGGACACATAATAACGACAGAAGGCATTAAAACAAATCCAACAAAAATTTCAGCAATACAAAATTTTCCAATACCAAAAACACCCAAGCAAATAAAATCATTTTTAGGACTGTGGTTATTATAGAAAATTTATTCCTAATTTTGCACACGTCGCTAAACCAATGACTTCTAAATTAAAGAAAGGTGCCAATATAAAAATTCAAGATCAAAATTACATTTCTGCATTTGAAAAACTAAAACTACTTATATCGCCCGATCCAATATTAACTTATCTCGATTTTGAAAAACCATTCTGTCTCACAGCTGATGCCAGTAACATAGCTCTTGGAGCTGTTCTGCCTCAGAATCAAAAACCAATTTGTTTTGCCAGTAGAACTTTAAATGAACACGAAATTAATTATGCAGCAATTGAAAAGGAGCTATTAGCCATCGTTTGGGCAACAAGATACTTCCGACCCTATGTCTATGGTAGAAAATTCGAGATCCTCAGTGATCACAAACCACTCGTTTGGCTTAATATATACGTAACAAAGTATTTTCATAAAACAAAAATTTTAATAAACTATGTCGACATGACAAATAACTTTGCAAAAGAATTAATTAAAGAATACTTATATTCAAAAGAAAGCGTCATATATTTTAGTTATGAACCCGATTTCCTCACTTTCCAGAGCGCTTTCGTAGAAATAAGTCCCAATACCATTACAAAAGTAATGAGATCAACAAAGAAATTAATAGACCTTCAATCATACGCAGAATTAAAAGAACACATTATTAGCACACATGAAAAATTATTTCATCCAGGAATAGAAAAAATGGCATTTATATTTAAAGAAAAATATTACTATCCAGATTACCAGAAACTAATAAAAAATATAATAAATGAATGTAAAGTTTGCAAAGTTGCAAAAAAAGAACATCGAAACACAATGTGAGCCTTCTAATCAACTCCAGAAAGTCATAACACGAGAGAAAAATATGTAATTGATTTTTACATGGTAGACAACAAACAATTTTTATCTTGCATAGAACTATACTCCAAGTATGCAACTTTAATTGAAGTAAACGGTCGAGATTGGCTAGAAGCCAAAATAGCTCTTAAAAGTATTCAATGACATGGGAAAACCAATAGAAATAAAAGCAGATAAAGACTCGGCATTCTTATGCCCCGCACTACAAATCTGGTTAAAATCAGAAAACGTAAATATATCAATCACAACTAGTAAGAACGGTATTTCAGACATAGAAAGATTCCATTAGACAATAAATGAAAAATTAAGAATTATCAATACTGACACAAATAAAGAAAATAGGTTAACTAGATTCGAAATAATCTTTTATATCTATAACCACAAAAAAAAACATAATACAACAGGTGGAACACCAGCAGATATTTTTATTTACGCAGGAACTAGGAACGCAGGACTATGATACCAAACTTAACAAAAAACGCAAAATTGAAAAATTAAATGAGAATAGAAAAGATTTCGAAGTAGATACTAGATACAGAGAATCCCCATTAGTAAGATCAAAATCAACAAACCCTTTTAAAGAAACAGGCAAAGTACCAAAAATAGAAGAAAAACATTATGAAGAAGTAAATAGAGGTAGAAAAATAACACATTGTAAAAATAAATATAAAAAGAAAAAAATAACTAATGAAAGTAAATACGATAATTCCAGATAAACTAATGCAACGAATCATAATATAACAACTTTAATAACAACATTTTTACTATTATATTTTATATGGCCAACAAAGGGTCAGAGTTTGGAAACAAGCCCAATAAAATCAAAGAATGGATATCTTATATTCAAAACAGGAACACTAAATTTACCATTAAATTATGTATATCATTATTTAACTAGGAATATAACCAAAACTGAAGAAACTTATAATAATATTATAAAGCAAACGAAAGAATTTGAAACGTCAGCAAACATACAATATTTAATTGAAAAACTGGACAGAGAAATTAACAGAATAAGACTTGTTAAACGAAACAAGAGAGGACTTGTAAATTTTATGGGAACCTTTTATACAAAGAAGAATTACAATCAAAAATAGATAACCTTGCAGAATATAGCGTTCAAGTAAATGAATTAAATGAAATAATAAAGGTAGTCAATAGGGGAATAGAAGTAATCAATAGTTTAAACCTGACCAATGAAGAAGATAAAAGGCTTGTTTAATTCATTTTTAACTTACAAGAATTCACAGAATATATCGAAGACATTGAATTAGGAATGCAACTAACTAGACTGGGTATATTCAACCCTAAATTATTAAAATATAACTCATCACATATAAACGCTGAAAAAATATTAAGCATTAAAATCAACTTGGTTAAATACAACTACTAACGAAATTTTGATCATCTCCCATATTCCACGCGAAATTTTAAATACAGCATTATTTGACATACTACCATACCCCGACGAAAATAAATACATCTTTACAGAAACTATACACGACACTTACTTTTTACAAAATAATAAAGCATTCACAGCAACTTCAAAAGATTAAGTCATGAATAAATGTATAACAGAAATATTAAATTAAGAAACAAAATGTAGATATTCAAAAACACAAAAATTATGAAATTAAATACGTTGAACCAAATATTATGTTAACCAGGAACTTGCTAAAAACTGTATTAAATCAAAATTGTATCAATAGACAAATAATCATTGAAGGTAATAACATGACAAAAGCCCTAAATTGTTCGATCCAATTGGATGAAATATTAATAACTGGTACTATGTTAGATTATACACAAGCAATTTATGTAAACAATAATGTAACCAAACTAGAACCTCTGTCATATGTTCACACAAAAGAGATTATTTGGGAACAAAAAAATTTGAATAACACATTCCAAATTATAATTATAACAACCCTACTAATCATTTTAATAGCACTAGTACTATACATTATCTATAAGTATATATATGTATATTTTAAAAACAAAAACGAATCGACCACAAATATACAAACAAACCTAGAATCGTCAGAAACCTGAAATGAAACTGAAGAAATTGCTATTGAACCAATATTGTACCCTAAAATATCCGCCTGAGGACAGGCCTTTTTCTTTACGATGGGGAAGTGACATATGCAGGCACATGCTTTACTCACCCACACTTAACATTCAAATCTCTTCTCATAAACATAAACATAAACATAAACATAAAATAATTAAATGGTGACAATAACAATTCTGGCTTCTCACGAGCTTGTCAAATATCATAAACAAAACGCCAGAATCGCTATTCCCACCATTGGGGTTGAAACTGCTAACGTGGCACAAATCTCGATCGACAGAGCCCCCTGTCTTAAAGAGTGATTCTCTCTGTTTACATAAGAGCTAAAAAGCTCCAATAGTCTGAAGTCCAATCAATAAAAGCTCAAGACCAAGGTTTGCCAAGCGCTTGCAAAGCTTAGCATAAGTAGTCTATATTGCATCTTTGTACTCCGTAGTAATCGAGTTAATAAAAATAAAATTATAAATATAAATTATATTGATTTCGATACTTTGGTCAATAGTAGAGGGAACCATTGATAGAAGTAGGACTAGTAAGACGTTGATTTCTGATTCAATTAGTTGGTCTTGTTTATTTTTTCTTTTAAACATGGAATTATAATGTGTAGTTTGTCTACCTCTATTGGCTTCTAAGAAGTGTTTTTCGTCCGTTTGTGTTATGAAGCCTGTTTTCTTAAACGGTGTAGTTTTTTTAGTTTTAACTTGTGTAGTTTTTTTAGTTTTAACTTGTGGGGCGTGTTTGTAATCTGTGTTTATTTAAAAATCGATTTTGTCTTTATTGAGGTTTTCTATTTTGTTTGTCTTAGCTTAGCTCAAATAACGGTGTGCCTGCGTAAATAAATATGTCTGCTGGGGGTTCTGCTATGCTATGGGTTATGTTCGTTGTCAAGTATTTTGTCTTGTGGTTGTAAGTGTATAGAATATTTTCAAATCTTGTCTAGTTTGTTTTCTATGTCGGATTCTATGTTAATAATTCTTAATTTTTCGTTGATTGTTTGAAATCTTTCTGGCGTTTTTGCTAATGGTGATATTAATGTTTATTTTTTCGGATTTTGACCAGTTTTGAAAGGCTGCGCATATAAATGCTGAGTCTTTGCCTGCTTTGATTTCGGCGAGCTTCCCCATGTCATTCAAGATTTTTATGATTGCTCTTTTAGTTTCGAGTCAATCACGGCTTTTGACTACTACTAAGTTTCCGTTTTTTGAATAGGAATCGTTTGTTTCAATTAAATAAAACATTCAACACTTTCCATCCTGCTGGAAACGTGCTGAGATAATCATGATCCCGAAACCTGGAAAACCCGAAAGGGAAACTGATTCCTACAGACCCATCACCTTGCTACCGGTACTCCAAAATATTAGAAAGAATATTATTGCGAAGAGTTCTCAATGAGTTGAGTCAAAGTAACACAATACCAAAGCATCAATTCGGCTTCAGAGGATAGCGCGGTACGCCAGAGCAAGTGCATCGAGTAGTCAACCACAGTTTCGGCAGGCATTCGATCGGGTTTGTTATCTGGGTCTGCTTAACAAGATAAGAAAAGCCCTACCTAGCTCCCTCTTCAAGATGCTGGCCTCCTACCTGTCAGGAAGCAGCTTCCAGGTCCTAAAAGGACAGGCAACATCGTCGAGGCGACCAGTCAGAGTAGGCGTGCCCCAAGGTAGTGTGCTTGGCCCAACGTTGTATACACTATACACCGTTGGCATGCCGTTGCCTCCCTACAACAGTGATATGCTTATAGCGACGTACGCAGACGATACCTCCATACTGAGTCGCAATAAGTCGCCCCAAGTAGCCTCTGCTCAGATGCAAATATACCTTCACGACCTCAAACGGTGGCACGTTTGCAATCAGAAGGAGAGACTCTTGGATACCACAGCAAATAAGGTGAAGTATCTGGGAGTTACACTGGATAAGAGACTGACCTATGGCCCGCACATAAGTGAGACAGTCAAAAAGTGCAAGCTTAAATCAAAAAAACTTGACTGGATGCTAAGAAGCAATAGCCCATTGCCACTACGCAGCAAAAGACAAATATCCAACGGGAGTTACACTGGATAAGAGACTGACCTATGGCCCGCACATAAGTGAGACAGTCAAAAAGTGCAAGCTTAAATCAAAAAAACTTGACTGGATGCTAAGAAGCAATAGCCCATTGCCACTACGCAGCAAAAGACAAATATCCAACGGAATAGTGGCACCAGTCTTCACTTATGCAATGCCTTTATGGGGGTCTGCTGAGAGAACCCACATTAACAAAGTACAAACCACTCAAAACAAAGCCCTTAGCAAATGGACCGGAGCTGAATGGTTCGTCAGAAACGAAACCCTGCATACTGATCATAAGATGCCGACAATTGCTGAACTCATTGGCCGACACAGCACAAGGAATGCGGACAGAATATCCGCCCACCCAAACCAGCTTGCAGCCAATTTAGTCACCAACACAATCAACAGAAGACTGAAAAGATTGCACCCCTTGGATCTCAGAAGTTACCTTAAAATTAAAATTAAAAAAAGAAAAAAGAAATTATATAAAAGTCCATGACGTATTTTTCCCTGGGGCTATATACTTCTGGAGTGATTTCAAAAAGTCAATTTTGTCATCGGTTTATGATTTATGGTGGCTAAGGATTTAAAAATTTTCGACCGAAAAGATATGGTCTGAAGTATTTGGTGGCCCATACGTTTTTTCTATTGCCATTCGTGATCGTTTAGGGTTCTGCTAGAAAAACAAATTGCTTTGTGGTCCTGTGAGAGGACTGCTTCTATAGCCGCATTGCTTGCGTCTGTGGTTAGAGAAAAGGTTTTATTGAAATCTGGGTAGGTTGGTATAGGGTCATTTGTTATGAGTGCTTTTAAATTCTCGAAGGCTGCGATGAACTCTTGATTGGTTATGTCGATTTTTGATTCCTTTTTTAATCCAAAAGTCAGAAGTTTTGCAATTTTGGCAAAGTTTGGGATAAACTTGCGGTAAAATACGCAAAGGCCTAGGAAATATTTGATTTCTTTGGGTGTCTTGGAAATTGGAAATTTCAATATCGTTGCTACTTTGTCGGGGTTAAGTTTAATTCCTTCTGTGGTTATAATGTGTCGTAAGAATTGCGTTTTTCTTTTTAGAAATTCACATTTATCTAATTTTAATTTTAAGTTGGCTTTCCGTAATCTGTCGAATACCCTTTTTTAGAAGCTAAGTGTTCTTCTAGTGAAGTTGAAAAGATGATTATATCGTCGAGGTAAATTAGATAGTCTTCAAAGATTAGGTCTTCTAATAGATTATTCATGCATCTGAAACAGATCTTCTGGACTTAAATGATCGAGTATTTATATCTTTCTTCTATATTGTTATTTATCTCATAGGAAAATAAGTCGTATTCGAACTCTGCTGGAGGATAACAAATTTGATCGGGGATTTTATTATGGTATTCAAAACAGAACGTAGAGTTCCCTATGGTTATATTATACTCTGCGTAATTAATGACAGCTTTGCATGCTGCCTAATAATATATCGTAAGTTGATGAGAATTTATGACAATACAATTTTTGTTTAATAGGACAAATTTGCTGGATGCAAATGATACGCTTTTATTAAGTTCTATTATACCTTTAATAATTTTGACTTTTAGATACTCTTTAGTCTCTGGAAAATTGAAATAATTTTCATTGATAAGATTTATAGAAGAGCCAGTTTCAATTACGCATTTGAGGGGAGTGTTATTTATGATAAGTCGGATATAGGGGTTGGTGCGATTGGATTGAGTTGATCCGAGGCAGGTTGAAGAAAATTTTTTGATCATTCCATTTGTTTCTTAGTTGTTTGGTTGGTTGGTTTGAGAATGTATTATTAGTTTGTTCTTGAGCAAATTTTTGGTAATTTAAAGGATTCAGTAGTGTTCCCTGATTTAATTTATTAGTAAATTCGATGTAAAGTTGATGATTAGTTAAATTGTTTTGTCCTGGTAGGGTAGATTATTATTTATTCTGTCTGTAGTTGGTTTGGTTCTGATTTGGTTTAGAGTACGTTCGGTGAATGCTTGAAGCGGTTTGGTTTTGGTTTATCTATTCTCATATAGACCTCCTCTTTGGGTCACTTGTTTTAAATTAGACACGGTCGAGATATCAAGTTTCGCTAAGGTCGGTCTGGTAATTTTCTGGTAATAAATTTTTTGAACCTGCTATTTATGGCGTTAGTGTAAAGTGTTGTATTAGTGGTATCACCTTGTAGTGCTAACTTATTAATGATTATAAATGGCTCAGTTTCTAAATTTTCGATGAACTTACGAAAACTTCCGGCAAAGTTGGTGTTACATAGACGTCGTAGTAATTCTTCGCAAGGTGTGTGAGTCTTGAATTCACTGATCAGGGCGGCTCGTAAGTTACCCAATCTGCAGGCTGTGAGAGTGGAGACATCCTCTGTGCTTCTCCAATTAGCTGCATCTCGATGGTCCCGAACATCAGGCTGTGTTGGCGGACGTCTCCAGTTGGGTACAGTTGTATAATGTAGTCGATCCGTCTGATGAATGTGCTCAATGCTTTGGTGTCACCATCAAACGTAGGCACCTGCCGTAGAAGGGTTAGGGCTTGGTTTAATTTGGGCGTCTGACAATTCCAGAGTCAAGTTTAAGCTGATTACTTGTTTTCATTAAGCACTTGTTCACTTAAGAGTTTCTCTTTTTTTATTAAATCACGCTTTGATGCACGTTTGTTCGTTGGCGGATAAAATTTGGTAAGTTTTTTATTAGTGTTTATATATTGCTTGAGCCTTTAAAAAGCGATTTTTTGGTGATGGTGATAGTTTGTTTATAGCAGATGATAGGAAGGGAACATGAGTTTGGTGTATATGAGTATATATATAAGTTAGCACTTCGTCGTGGCGCTCGTGAGGAACAACAACACAGAGCAACGAGTGCTCGCAATGCAGCAGCAGCAGAGCCAGCCGGTAGCCAAGCAGCAGAGAGCGGAGCAAAGCAACCGAAAACATCCACACAGTTTCACTTTCCAGATCGCTACCTTCCAGTTGTCGATCGATAGCCGGCACGTGTAGTGCCCAGCCAAAGCAGACGTGTTTTAGTGCATATATTCCAGTAATAAAAAGTGCAAGAATAAATAAAATTCAAACTTGATTAAAATTATAGCAAAGTAACGCACAAGGAAGTCTGATTAGAACAATAAAATTGAACTGACGTATCAAGTGGAATTGTGCTATTTCGTAGCTCCGCACAAATAACTAACCAACAACTTCTAACTGGCGCCCAACAGTGAAAAATCTACTCACCCTAACGTTTATAGCAGCATCTCAACATCGTTGGATCGACATCGTTGGAACTGCAATAATATAAACATCAAAAAAAAAAACAAAAACAAATAAACCTAAAAAGTTAAGAGAACAAAATAATAAGTGTATCAAACAAAGTGAAGAAAGAGACAGTACAACACGTGTCCAGAAAATTCTACGATCAGTGAAGACACTAACCGGAGTTAGCAGAGAACTGATCCAACAAATTCTTCAACAATCAGCAGCAAGTTCTTCAATCATCAGCAGCAAATTCTTCGACCACCAACATCAAATTCTTTAACCACTAGCGAAGACATCTGTATAAATACACCAACCACAGACAGTAGGACACACAACAAAATCGAACTGAACCAGAACAAAGAGAAAATCATGTAAGTGGAGTGCTTTTTTAAAAAAATAATAACAAAAAATATAGAAATAAACAAAACGATTAAAATATTACAAGTGTTTAGAATTCGAATCCTTTCAAAAATATTTTTTTTTTTAAAAGATACACAATTGAAACCTTATGAGTGAGTGTGAAATTGAGGAATTTGACAGCGATTTAGAAGAACTAATAGGAGACATAAAAAATAACCTGATACCAAATAAAATAAAAACCAAAATGTCATTAAACGAAGTAAGCATTAAAACTCTACTTGAGTATGTAGTTAACTCTGCACTTCAAAACCAAGCAACAATGTTCAAGAAGGAGATGGAAGATCTAAAGAATAAGTTTAGGAAAACATCAGTGCCTGTTCCCGAGGTAGAAATTTTAAAAAATGCTGAAATAGATCGTAGTATACTATGTGACGAAACCTTAGACATGGTCAAATCTCTGCCCGAGTTTGAGGGAAAAATCGAAATGTATGTTTCATGGCGCACAGCCGCGCACTTAGCATATAAAACGTTTGAAGATTTTGCAGGAAGTCAAAACATTACCAATCCTTCTTCTTACAACCGACTTAATCAAACCAAGCTTCTAATGTATCGTATCAAAATCAGGTTCCGAAAAGAACACATAGCGGAACAGCTAGGTACACAGGCCCAAGACAACAGAGAGTATACCACATCTCACAAGAGGAAAATCCTGGAAATGCAGAAGCCGAAGTATCAGACATTGACGATGAGTATGAACTTCAAGAGCTAAATTTTTTAGACATAGCTCCCTGTTACCGTTTGTAGTGCGAACGATAGCGGGTAGGACAATAAAGCTTCTCATCGATACAGACGCCTCAAAAAATTACATTAAACCTAATCCGGAATTGAAAGGCGTAATTAAAGTTAAAAACACATTTCAGGTTAAGTCACTTCATGGCCTTACCTCAGTTATGTATATTTTCAATACTAAAACCACATTTTTCCTACTTCCAAATCTAACCAGCTTCGATGGTATAATAGGTCTTGATCTTCTTAATAGAGTAAATGCCACTTTAGACTTCAAAAATAAAATTTTAATTACTGATTCCGGCTCTGAGTTAATTCAATTTAAAAAGTGTCCAAATGTTAACTTCACAGAAAGTGAAAACATAAAAGTTCCTCAAGAAATTGAGAATAAAATTTAAAAAAATGATGAGAGAAAAAATAGGCGTTTTTGCTGATCCTACATACAATACGAACATTATTGCCACGATTCGAACAGAAGACGAGGATCCAATCTACTCAAAACTTTATCCCTACCCATTGGGAGTAACTGAGTTTGTTAACAATGAGACGAACGACATGTTAAGGGATAATATTATCAGACCATCCAGATCACCGTATAACAATCCGGTGTGGGTAGTCGATAAAAAAAGAGTAGATGAGCAGGGGAACAAAAAAAACGTCTTGTCATTGATTTTAGAAAACTAAATTCGAAAACAATCGATGACAAATATCCCATACCTAATATAGTAGCTATCCTCTCAAATCCAGGGAAAGCCAAATATTTTACAACACTGGACTTGAAATCGGGATTTCACCATATCCTTCTTGCGGAAAAAGATAGAGAAAAACCCGCATTCTGAATAGGAAACGGGAAGTATGAATTCTGCAGACTTTCATTTGGTCTAAAAAATGCCCCTGGAATATTCCAGCGAGCAATTGATGATGTACTTAGGGAACAGATCGGCAGGTCATGCTACGTCTATGTAGATGATGTAATCATGTTTTCAGAGGATATGGAAAACCATGTTTATCACATTGCCTGGGTATTAGAAAACCTGTATAATGCTTACATGAGGGTATCGCGAGAAAAGTCTCATTTTTCAAGGAAAAAGTAGAATATCTTGGATTCGTAATGTATTGTGGCGGCATTACAACAAATCCCAGCAAGGTAGAAGCAATTGGCAAATTTGAACATCCAACTACCTTGTTCCATCTTAGATCATTCCTTGGTTTTAGCAAGCTATTACAGATGCTTTATTAAAGACTTTGCATCTATAGCCAAACCATTAACAGACATACTAAAGGGTGACAACGGCAATGTAACTGCCGGACAGTCAAAAAAAATCCCTGTGAGCCTCAACGAAAAACAAAAGTTGGCCTTTGAGAAACTAAAGAATATATTAGTTTCTGAAGATGTTATGCTCCGAAACAGAAACAAAAACAGCCGGTAGGATATCTGAAAATATCCTCGTAACAGTAATCGATCCGTTCCAATCCACTTATAGAAATCCTTGTATGACCAAGTGATATCTTAGGATTGAGTACGCGAATTTGCCGAAGAAAAGTGATACGGTTATTACAATTGTGGAAAAGCTTCCGATATCGGCCAAAGAACTTACAAGTGTCATTAATAACTTTACAAACTAATTTTGGCCCACTGTTAAAGTGCGACCGCCACTGAAAATAAGTGAAAGTAAAAAATATCGCGCACACTTGCAAACCACCAAACAGTGTTCTGGACTCTTTAGAATATCTGTACTAAAAGGACTTATTTCTGGGCTTACAGATCAATTTGATCCCTCTAAACAATAAGTCTTACAATTTATAACAACATCATGCAACTATCAGCAGCCACCACATGGACAGAGCTAAGGAATGCCCTCATCGAGGAATTTAAAACCCAAACCCCTTATGAAGAGCTGTTGAGACATTTGTACAACACACACTATAACGGCAGCATCCGTAAGTTTGTAGAAGAATTAGAATATAAGACATTTGTCATCTCAAATAAATTAATGTTAATGCAATGAACAACACAGTTAAGGACGTAATCAATAAGAAACTTCCGGACAGAATATTCATGACTTTAGCTAGATTTGACATAACAACTGTTGCAAAATTAAAACAAGTAGCCCAACGTGAAGGTTTTTACGAAAATGTTTCGAAACACTGACAACCGTGGAAAAGGAAAAAATCAAAGTTATTACCCAAATCATAATTTTTCTGCCAATACAGGACCTAATTTTTCAAAAAATCCAAAACCAAGTAATAATATTGAAAATAACCAAGCCTTACGTAATGAATTTAAGCAAAACCTTGATCAAGCAAGATCACAAAATCCAATGAATTACCAAAACCAAGGCAAAACCAAACAGCTTATAATCCTGTAAAAAGACAGCGTGAATCTACAAGTGGTTAATCTAGGATGGATATTTCCGAAAATTTTCAAGGAGCCTCGGACCAAGAAGAATAAACCCTTTCATAAGAATAGTTATGAATGGGCAGCAATTTAACTGTGTAATTGACACAGGCTCATCCATCAATCTAATAAAACAAAACTTTTTAAATTTTCCAATTAAACCCTGCCAATTAAATATGCAAAAAATTAATGGCATTGTGCAACTAAAAAGTTGTATATCGTTTGCCCCTAGTAAACTTTGCCCTACTCATCAAACATTTTACTTGCACAACTTTTTTGATAATTTCGATATTCTACTAGGTAGAGAATATCTAGAATCTTGTGAAGCAAGAATCAATTAAAAACAGTAATCCTGAACGAACATGCATTTCCAATGAGATATGATCGTGATGATCCTGTTAAGGACAAGACCGCATTTCAATGCCTTGATCCGCCCCAAAAAAAAGACCCCGCCTTTAATTACTCCATAAATAATGAATTAAAAGAAACAAATCAATTTCGATTAGATCATCTTAACGATGAAGAAAAAACTAGTTCAACCAAAATTCTTTTCGAGTTTAGTACAAAGAAAGTGAAAATTTGACTTTCATCAGTACAATCAAGCATGTCATCCAAACTAAACATGAAGATCCAATTCAAAAAGCCCATACAAATATGCGCAAATATTCGATGATAAAGTCGAAAAACAAATAAAGGAAATGATTCAACAAGGAATTATTCGCAAATCAATTTCGCCTTATAGCGCAGCAATTATTATTGTCCCAAAGAAGCGTGACGCATGAGGCAAAGAAAAGTTTCGTATAGTCATAGACTATAGAGACCTGAACGAAATAACAATTGATGATAGATATCCCATTCCAGTCATGGACAAAAGACTAGATAAACTTGGAAAATGTCAGTACTTTACAACCATCGACTTAGCGAAGGGTTTCCATCAGATACAAATGGACCCAAAAAGTATACCAAAGACAGCCTTTTCAACAAAAAAGGGTCATTACGAATATATTCGAATGCATTTTGGACTGAAAAACGCTCCAGCAACTTTCCAACGTTGCATGAATAACGTGCTAGAAGATTTATTTTATAAAGATTGTTTAATATACATGGATGATAATTTAGTGTATTCCACTTCGTTGGATGAACATATATTATTATTAAAAAGAGTATTCACAAAACTGCGAGAGGCAAAATTAAAACTACAACTTGATAAATGCGAATTCGTGAAAAAAGAAACCGAATTCTTAGGACACATAATAACGACAGAAGGCATTAAAACAAATCCAACAAAAATTTCAGCAATACAAAATTTTCCAATACCAAAAACACCCAAGCAAATAAAATCATTTTTAGGACTGTGGTTATTATAGAAAATTTATTCCTAATTTTGCACACGTCGCTAAACCAATGACTTCTAAATTAAAGAAAGGTGCCAATATAAAAATTCAAGATCAAAATTACATTTCTGCATTTGAAAAACTAAAACTACTTATATCGCCCGATCCAATATTAACTTATCTCGATTTTGAAAAACCATTCTGTCTCACAGCTGATGCCAGTAACATAGCTCTTGGAGCTGTTCTGCCTCAGAATCAAAAACCAATTTGTTTTGCCAGTAGAACTTTAAATGAACACGAAATTAATTATGCAGCAATTGAAAAGGAGCTTTTAGTCATCGTTTGGGCAACAAAATACTTCCGACCCTATCTCTATGGTAGAAAATTCGAGATCCTCAGTGATCACAAACCACTCGTTTGGCTTAATATATACGTAACAAAGTATTTTCATAAAACAAAAATTTTAATAAACTATGTCGACATGACAAATAACTTTGCAAAAGAATTAATTAAAGAATACTTATATTCAAAAGAAAGCGTCATATATTTTAGTTATGAACCCGATTTCCTCACTTTCCAGAGCGCTTTCGTAGAAATAAGTCCCAATACCATTAATGTATGTATGCAAGTATGCAACTTTAATTGAAGTAAACGGTCGAGATTGGCTAGAAGCCAAAAGAGCTCTTAAAAGTATTCAATGACATGGGAAAACCAATAGAAATAAAAGCATATAAAGACTCGGCATTCTTATGCCCCGCTCTACAAATCTGGTTAAAATCAGAAAACGTAAATATATCAATCACAACTAGTAAGAACGGTATTTCAGACATAGAAAGATTCCATTAGACAATAAATGAAAAATTAAGAATTATCAATACTGACACAAATAAAGAAAATAGGTTAACTAGATTCGAAATAATCTTTTATATCTATAACCACAAAAAAAAAAAAAAACAATACAACAGGTAGAACACCAGCAGATATTTTTATTTACGCAGGAACTAGGAACGCAGGACTATGATACCAAACTTAACAAAAAACGCAAAATTGAAAAATTAAATGAGAATAGAAAAGATTTCGAAGTAGATACTAGATACAGAGAATCCCCATTAGTAAGATCAAAATCAACAAACCCTTTTAAAGAAACAGGCAAAGTACCAAAAATAGATGAAAAACATTATGAAGAAGTAAATAGAGGTAGAAAAATAACACATTGTAAAAATAAATATAAAAAGAAAAAAATACCTAATGAAAGTAAATACGATAATTCCAGATCAACTAATGCAACGAATCATAATATAACAACTTTAATAACAACATTTTTACTATTATATTTTATATGGCCAACAAAGGGTCAGAGTTTGGAAACAAGCCCAATAAAATCAAAGAATGGATATCTTATATTCAAAACAGGAACACTAAATTTAACATTAAATTATGTATATCATTATTTAACTAGGAATATAACCAAAACTGAAGAAACTTATAATAATATTATAAAGCAAACGAAAGAATTTGAAACGTCAGCAAACATACAATATTTAATTGAAAAACTGGACAGAGAAATTAACAGAATAAGACTTGTTAAACGAAACAAGAGAGGACTTGTAAATTTTATGGGAACCTTTTATACAAAGAAGAATTACAATCAAAAATAGATAACCTTGCAGAATATAGCGTTCAAGTAAATGAATTAAATTAAATAATAAAGGTAGTCAATAGGGGAATAGAAGTAATCAATAGTTTAAACCTGACCAATGAAGAAGATAAAAGGCTTGTTTAATTCATTTTTAACTTACAAGAATTCACAGAATATATCGAAGACATTTAATTAGGAATGCAACTAACTAGACTGGGTATATTCAACCCCAAATTATTAAAATATAACTCATCACATATAAACGCTGAAAAAATATTAAGCATTAAAATCAACTTGGTTAAATACAACTACTAACGAAATTTTGATCATCTCCCATATTCCACGCGAAATTTTAAATACAGCATTATTTGACATAATACCATACCCCGACGAAAATAAATACATCTTTACAGAAACTATACACGACACTTACTTTTTACAAAATAATAAAGCATTCACAGCAACTTCAAAAGATTTAGTCATGAATAAATGAAATATTAAATCAAGAAGAAACAAAATGTAGATATTCAAAAACACAAAAATTATGAAATTAAATACGCTGAACCAAATATTATGTTAACCAGGAACTTGCTAAAAGCTGTATTAAATCAAAATTGTATCAATAGACAAATAATCATTGAAGGTAATAACATGACAAAAGCCCTAAATTGTTCGATCCAATTGGATGAAATATTAATAACTGGTACTATGTTAGATTATACACAAGCAATTTATGTAAACAATAATGTAACCAAACTAGAACCTCTGTCATATGTTCAAACAAAAGAGATTATTTGGGAACAAAAAAAATTGAATAACACATTCCAAATTATAATTATAACAACCCTACTAATCATTTTAATAGCACTAGTACTATACATTATCTATAAGTATATATATGTATATTTTAAAAACAAAAACGAATCGACCACAAATATACAAACAAACCTAGAATCGTCAGAAACCTGAAATGAAACTGAAGAAATTGCTATTGAACCAATATTGTACCCTAAAATATCCGCCTGAGGACAGGCCTTTTTCTTTACGATGGGGAAGTGACATATGCAGGCACATGCTTTACTCACCCACACTTAACATTCAAATCTCTTCTCATAAACATAAACATAAACATAAACATAAAATAATTAAATGGTGACAATAACAATTCTGGCTTCTCACGAGCTTGTCAAATATCATAAACAAAACGCCAGAATCGCTATTTTCACCATTGGGGTTGAAACTGCTAACGTGGCACAAATCTCGATCGACAGAGCCCCCTGTCTTAAAGAGTGATTCTCTCTGTTTACATAAGAGCTAAAAAGCTCCAATAGTCTGAAGTCCAATCAATAAAAGCTCAAGACCAAGGTTTGCCAAGCGCTTGCAAAGCTTAGCATAAGTAGTCTATATTGCATCTTTGTACTCCGTAGTAATCGAGTTAATAAAAATAAAATTATAAATATAAATTATATTGATTTCGATACTTTGGTCAATAGTAGAGGGAACCATTGATAGAAGTAGGACTAGTAAGACGTTGATTTCTGATTCAATTAGTTGGTCTTGTTTATTTTTTCTTTTAAACATGGAATTATAATGTGTAGTTTGTCTACCTCTATTGGCTTCTAAGAAGTGTTTTTCGTCCGTTTGTGTTATGAAGCCTGTTTTCTTAAACGGTGTAGTTTTTTTAGTTTTAACTTGTGTAGTTTTTTTAGTTTTAACTTGTGGGGCGTGTTTGTAATCTGTGTTTATTTAAAAATCGATTTTGTCTTTATTGAGGTTTTCTATTTTGTTTGTCTTAGCTTAGCTCAAATAACGGTGTGCCTGCGTAAATAAATATGTCTGCTGGGGGTTCTGCTATGCTATGGGTTATGTTCGTTGTCAAGTATTTTGTCTTGTGGTTGTAAGTGTATAGAATATTTTCAAATCTTGTCTAGTTTGTTTTCTATGTCGGATTCTATGTTAATAATTCTTAATTTTTCGTTGATTGTTTGAAATCTTTCTGGCGTTTTTGCTAATGGTGATATTAATGTTTATTTTTTCGGATTTTGACCAGTTTTGAAAGGCTGCGCATATAAATGCTGAGTCTTTGCCTGCTTTGATTTCGGCGAGCTTCCCCATGTCATTCAAGATTTTTATGATTGCTCTTTTAGTTTCGAGCCAATCACGGCTTTTGACTACTACTAAGTTTCCGTTTTTTGAATAGGAATCGTTTGTTTCAATTAAATAAAACATTCAACACTTTCCATCTTGCTGGAAACGTGCTGAGATAATCATGATCTCGAAACCTGGAAAACCCGAAAGGGAAACTGATTCCTACAGACCCATCACCTTGCTACCGGTACTCCAAAATATTAGAAAGAATATTATTGCGAAGAGTTCTCAATGAGTTGAGTCAAAGTAACACAATACCAAAGCATCAATTCGGCTTCAGAGGATAGCGCGGTACGCCAGAGCAAGTGCATCGAGTAGTCAACCACAGTTTCGGCAGGCATTCGATCGGGTTTGTTATCTGGGTCTGCTTAACAAGATAAGAAAAGCCCTACCTAGCTCCCTCTTCAAGATGCTGGCCTCCTACCTGTCAGGAAGCAGCTTCCAGGTCCTAAAAGGACAGGCAACATCGTCGAGTCGACCAGTCAGAGCAGGCGTGCCCCAAGGTAGTGTGCTTGGCCCAACGTTGTATACACTATACACCGTTGGCATGCCGTTGCCTCCCTACAACAGTGATATGCTTATAGCGACGTACGCAGACGATACCTCCATACTGAGTCGCAATAAGTCGCCCCAAGTAGCCTCTGCTCAGATGCAAATATACCTTCACGACCTCAAACGGTGGCACGTTTGCAATCAGAAGGAGAGACTCTTGGATACCACAGCAAATAAGGTGAAGTATCTGGGAGTTACACTGGATAAGAGACTGACCTATGGCCCGCACATAAGTGAGACAGTCAAAAAGTGCAAGCTTAAATCAAAAAAACTTGACTGGATGCTAAGAAGCAATTGCCCATTGCCACTACGCAGCAAAAGACAAATATCCAACGGAATAGTGGCACCAGTCTTCACTTATGCAATGCCTTTATGGGGGTCTGCTGAGAGAACCCACATTAACAAAGTACAAACCACTCAAAACAAAGCCCTTAGCAAATGGACCGGAGCTGAATGGTTCGTCAGAAACGAAACCCTGTACACTGATCATAAGATGCCGACAATTGCTGAACTCATTGGCCGACACAGCACAAGGAATGCGGACAGAATATCCGCCCACCCAAACCAGCTTGCAGCCAATTTAGTCACCAACACAATCAACAGAAGACTGAAAAGATTGCACCCCTTGGATCTCAGAAGTTACCTTAAAATTAAAATTAAAAAAAGAAAAAAGAAATTATATAAAAGTCCATGACGTATTTTTCCCTGGGGCTATATACTTCTGGAGTGATTTCAAAAAGTCAATTTTGTCATCGGTTTATGATTTATGGTGGCTAAGGATTTAAAAATTTTGCTTTTAAATTCTCGAAGGGTGCGATGAACTCTTGATTGGTTATGTCGATTTTTGATTCCTTTTTTAATCCAAAAGTCAGAAGTTTTGCAATTTTGGCAAAGTTTGGGATAAACTTGCGGTAAAATACGCAAAGGCCTAGGAAATATTTGATTTCTTTGGGTGTCTTGGAAATTGGAAATTTCAATATCGTTGCTACTTTGTCGGGGTTAAGTTTAATTCCTTCTGTGGTTATAATGTGTCGTAAGAATTGCGTTTTTCTTTTTAGAAATTCACATTTATCTAATTTTAATTTTAAGTTGGCTTTCCGTAATCTGTCGAATACCCTTTTTTAGAAGCTAAGTGTTCTTCTAGTGAAGTTGAAAAGATGATTATATCGTCGAGGTAAATTAGATAGTCTTCAAAGATTAGGTCTTCTAATAGATTATTCATGCATCTGAAACAGATCTTCTGGACTTAAATGATCGAGTATTTATATCTTTCTTCTATATTGTTATTTATCTCATAGGAAAATAAGTCGTATTCGAACTCTGCTGGAGGATAACAAATTTGATCGGGGATTTTATTATGGTATTCAAAACAGAACGTAGAGTTCCCTATGGTTATATTATACTCTGCGTAATTAATGACAGCTTTGCATGCTGCCTAATAATATATCGTAAGTTGATGAGAATTTATGACAATACAATTTTTGTTTAATAGGACAAATTTGCTGGATGCAAATGATACGCTTTTATTAAGTTCTATTATACCTTTAATAATTTTGACTTTTAGATACTCTTTAGTCTCTGGAAAATTGAAATAATTTTCATTGATAAGATTTATAGAAGAGCTAGTTTCAATTACGCATTTGAGGGGAGTGTTATTTACGATAAGTCGGATATATAGGGGTTTGGTCGGTTGGTGCGATTGGATTGAGTTGATCAGAGGCAGGTTGAAGAAAATTTTTTGATCATTCCATTTGTTTCTTAGTTGTTTGGTTGGTTGGTTTGAGAATGTATTATTAGTTAGTTCTTGAGCAATTTTTTGGTAATTTAAAGGATTCTGTAGTGTTCCCTGATTTAATTTATTAGTAAATTCGATGTAAAGTTGATGATTAGTTAAATTGTTTTGTCCTGGTAGGGTAGATTATTATTTATTCTGTCTGTAGTTGGTTTGGTTCTGATTTGGTTTAGAGTACGTTCGGTGAATGCTTGAAGTGGTTTGGTTTTGGTTCGAAGTGTTTCTAGATTTATCTATTCTCATATAGACCTCCTCTTTGGGTCACTTGTTTTAAATTAGACACGGTCGAGATATCAAGTTTCGCTAAGGTCGGTCTGGTAATTTTCTGGTAATAACTTTTTTGAACCTGCTATTTATGGCGTTAGTGTAAAGTGTTGTATTAGTGGTATCACCTTGTAGTGCTAACTTATTAATGATTATAAATGGCTCAGTTTCTAAATTTTCGATGAACTTACGAAAACTTCCGGCAAAGTTGGTGTTACATAGACGTCGTAGTAATTCTTCGCAAGGTGTGTGAGTCTTGAATTCACTGATCAGGGCGGCTCGTAAGTTACCCAATCTGTAGGCTGTGAGAGTGGAGACATCCTCTGTGCTTCTCCAGTTAGCTGCATCTCGATGGTCCCGAACATCAGGCTGTGTTGGCGGACGTCTCCAGTTGGGTACAGTTGTATAATGTAGTCGATCCGTCTGATGAATGTGCTCAATGCTTTGGTGTCACCATCAAACGTAGGCACCTGCCGTAGAAGGGTTAGGGCTTGGTTTAATTTGGGCGTCTGACAATTCCAGAGTCAAGTTTAAGCTGATTACTTGTTTTCATTAAGCACTTGTTCACTTAAGAGTTTCTCTTTTTTTATTAAATCACGCTTTGATGCACGTTTGTTCGTTGGCGGATAAAATTTGGTAAGTTTTTTATTAGTGTTTATATATTGCTTGAGCCTTTAAAAAGCGATTTTTTGGTGATGGTGATAGTTTGTTTATAGCAGATGATAGGAAGGGAACATGAGTTTGGTGTATATGAGTATATATATAAGTTAGCACTTCGTCGTGGCGCTCGTGAGGAACAACAACACAGAGCAACGAGTGCTCGCAATGCAGCAGCAGCAGAGCCAGCCGGTAGCCAAGCAGCAGAGAGCGGAGCAAAGCAACCGAAAACATCCACACAGTTTCACTTTCCAGATCGCTACCTTCCAGTTGTCGATCGATAGCCGGCACGTGTAGTGCCCAGCCAAAGCAGACGTGCTTTAGTGCATATATTCCAGTAATAAAAAGTGCAAGATTAAAAAAAATTCAAACTTGATTAAAATTATAGCAAAGTAACGCACAAGGAAGTCTGATTAGAACAATAAAATTGAACTGACGTATCAAGTGGAATTGTGCTATTTCGTAGCTCCGCACAAATAACTAACCAACAACTTCTAACTGGCGCCCAACAGTGAAAAATCTACTCACCCTAACGTTTATAGCAGCATCTCAACATCGTTGGATCGACATCGTTGGAACTGCAATAATATAAACATCAAAAAAAAAAAAACAAAAACAAATAAACCTAAAAAGTTAAGAGAACAAAATAATAAGTGTATCAAACAAAGTGAAGAAAGAGACAGTACAACACGTGTCCAGAAAATTCTACGATCAGTGAAGACACTAACCGGAGTTAGCAGAGAACTGATCCAACAAATTCTTCAACAATCAGCAGCAAGTTCTTCAATCATCAGCAGCAAATTCTTCGACCACCAACATCAAATTCATTAACCACTAGCGAAGACATCTGTATAAATACACCAACCACAGACAGTAGGACACACAACAAAATCGAACTGAACCAGAACAAAGAGAAAATCATGTAAGTGGAGTGCTTTTTTAAAAAAATAATAACAAAAAATATAGAAATAAACAAAACGATTAAAATATTACAAGTGTTTAGAATTCGAATCCTTTCAAAAATATTTTTTTTTTAAAAGATACACAATTGAAACCTTATGAGTGAGTGTGAAATTGAGGAATTTGACAGCGATTTAGAAGAACTAATAGGAGACATAAAAAATAACCTGATACCAAATAAAATAAAAACCAAAATGTCATTAAACGAAGTAAGCATTAAAACTCTACTTGAGTATGTAGTTAACTCTGCACTTCAAAACCAAGCAACAATGTTCAAGAAGGAGATGGAAGATCTAAAGAATAAGTTTAGGAAAACATCAGTGCCTGTTCCCGAGGTAGAAATTTAAAAAAATGCTGAAATAGATCGTAGTATACTATGTGACGAAACCTTAGACATGGTCAAATCTCTGCCCGAGTTTGAGGGAAAAATCGAAATGTATGTTTCATGGCGCACAGCCGCGCACTTAGCATATAAAACGTTTGAAGATTTTGCAGGAAGTCAAAACATTACCAATCCTTCTTCTTACAACCGACTTAATCAAACCAAGCTTCTAATGTATCGTATCAAAATCAGGTTCCGAAAAGAACACATAGCGGAACAGCTAGGTACACAGGCCCAAGACAACAGAGAGTATACCACATCTCACAAGAGGAAAATCCTGGAAATGCAGAAGCCGAAGTATCAGACATTGACGATGAGTATGAACTTCAAGAGCTAAATTTTTTAGACATAGCTCCCTGTTACCGTTTGTAGTGCGAACGATAGCGGGTAGGACAATAAAGCTTCTCATCGATACAGACGCCTCAAAAAATTACATTAAACCTAATCCGGAATTGAAAGGCGTAATTAAAGTTAAAAACACATTTCAGGTTAAGTCACTTCATGGCCTTACCTCAGTTAAAGATAAATGCCGTATGTATATTTTCAATACTAAAACCACATTTTTCCTACTTCCAAATCTAACCAGCTTCGATGGTATAATAGGTCTTGATCTTCTTAATAGAGTAAATGCCACTTTAGACTTCAAAAATAAAATTTTAATTACTGATTCCGGCTCTGAGTTAATTCAATTTAAAAAGTGTCCAAATGTTAACTTCACAGAAAGTGAAAACATAAAAGTTCCTCAAGAAATTGAGAATAAAATTTAAAAAAATGATGAGAGAAAAAATAGGCGTTTTTGCTGATCCTACATACAATACGAACATTATTGCCACGATTCGAACAGAAGACGAGGATCCAATCTACTCAAAACTTTATCCCTACCCATTGGGAGTAACTAAGTTTGTTAACAATGAGACGAACGACATGTTAAGGGATAATATTATCAGACCATCCAGATCACCGTATAACAATCCGGTGTGGGTAGTCGATAAAAAAAAGAGTAGATGAGCAGGGGAACAAAAAAAAACGTCTTGTCATTGATTTTAGAAAACTAAATTCGAAAACAATCGATGACAAATATCCCATACCTAATATAGTAGCTATCCTCTCAAATCCAGGGAAAGCCAAATATTTTACAACACTGGACTTGAAATCGGGATTTCACCATATCCTTCTTGCGGAAAAAGATAGAGAAAAACCCGCATTCTCAATAGGAAATGGGAAGTATGAATTCTGCAGACTTCCATTTGGTCTATAAAATGCTCCTGGAATATTCCAGCGAGCAATTGATGATATACTTAGGGAACAGATCGGCAGGTCATGCTACGTCTATGTAGATGATGTAATCATGTTCTCAGAGGATATGGAATACCATGTTTATCACATTGCCTGGGTATTAGAAAACCTGTATAATGCTAACATAAGGGTATCGCGAGAAAAGTTTCATTTTTCAAGGAAAAAGTAGAATATATTGGATTCGTAATGTCTTGTGGCGGCATTACAAGAAATCCCAGCAAGGTAGAAGCAATTGGCAAATTTGAACAGCCAACTACCTTGTTCCATCTCAGATCATTCCTTGGTTTATTACAGATATTACATATGCTTTATTAAAGACTTTGCATCTATAGCCAAACCATTAACAAACATACTAAAGGGTGATAACGGCAAAGTAAGTGCCGGACTGTCAAAAAAAATCCCTGTGAGCCTCAACGAAAAACAAAAGTTGGCCTTTGAGAAACTAAAGAATATATTAGTTTCTGAAGATGTAATGCTTCTTTACCCTGATTATCAAAAACCTTTTGACTTGACGACAGATGCTTCATCGTCTGGCCTAGGTGCAGTCTTATCACATGATAAGAAGCCAATCACCATGATCTCTAGAACCTTAAGGGACAATGAATTAAACTTCGCAACAAATGAACGTGAGCTACTCGCGATAGCTTGGGCCTTAAAAACGCTAAGGAACTCTCTGTATGGGGTAAAAAACTTAAACATTTACATCGATCACCAGCCACTTCTTCATCGATGAGCGTAATGCTCACATTTTCTTTAAACCACGAAAGGAAAATTTTGTCGCTGATGCTCTCTCAAGACAGAACCTTTATGCTTTAGAAGAAAATGCTTCATCTGATCTGGCCACTATAGCGAATTATCGCTAACATACACTATCGAGTCTACAGATAAACCGGTGAATTGCTTCCTAAACCAAATAATTATTGAAGAAGGCATTATGGCTTTTGAGAAAATGATTATTATGTTTGGACAAAAAACACGACATTTCATACACTTCACAAACAGAGAAAATTTAATCGAGAAAGTGTGTGATGTGGGTAAAAAAACGTAGCGAATGCGATTAATTACCGACATTAGCATTTATTCAAAACACGTTAGTTGGAAAGTTTCCTTCAACTAAATTTTGGAATTCCAACAAATTGACTATGGACGTCGTCGATCAAAACGAGCAAAAAAAAATAATAATTGCAGAACATAAGAGAGCTCATAGAGCAGTTCAGGAAAACATAAAACAAATTATTGAGGATTATTATTTCCCCAAGATGAATCGTTTAGCAAACGAAATAGTTGCAAATTGCTAGATTTGCAATAAGGCAAAATATGACCGACATCCACAAAAACAAGTCATTGGTAAAACACCCATCCCCAACCAAGTAGGCGAAATTCTGCACATAGACATCTTTTCAACAGACAAAAAATATTTCTCCACCTGTATCGATAAATTTTCAAAATTTGCAACTGTCCAACCAATAGCTTCAAAAACCATAATAGACATCGAACCAAACATTTTACAATTGATGAATTTTTACCCTAACGCTAAAATTATATATTGTGACAACGAACCATCCCTAAATTCAGGAACAATTAAAACACTCTTAAAAAGTCATTTTAACATTGACATTGGAAATTCCCCTCCGATGTTTAAAACTAGAAAAACAATTAAACGACACAGTCCAATTAATTATACATGCAACAATAGAATATCACAAAACAATTCACTCAGTTGTAGGAAAAAAGCCAATAGATATAATACATTCACCGGAATTTGAAACAGAGTAAGAAATAGAATCCTTAAAGCACAGGAATTACTATTGCAACATCATAACATTAACAGAAGAAATAGAACTTTGCAGGTAGGAGACAAAGTCCTCATGAAATTGAACAAAAGGCTTGGAAATAAGTTAACTCCCCTGTTTGAGGAGGTTATTGTGGAATCCGATTAGGGGACAATGGTTCTTACAAAGGGGAGGGAGGTACGTAAGGATTTACAGTTACAGATTCTAATATCTTATATATTTATTGGCTCTTGGATTCTATACCTCCCTACTTTTCGTAACGATAACAACCGGAAAAATCATTGACTACACAAACTTGGACTATATCCCGATAATGGACGTAAACGCTTTTATTTGGAAGGAGTTCAAATTTCTTAGACATTCCTCTAATTTAAGCATGTACTCGGAAATTGCCGAGGAAACAAATTCTTTAATAATACATTTCCCACAGTTCCACATGAAAACTTTTGGAGTCCGATATAGGTCATATGAGAACACTTTTAGAGACAGTTAATATTCACCATAGGCATACAAGGAGTATAAACATCCTGGGAACAGCCTTAAAGATTGTTGCAGGAACTCCAGACTTTGCAGATTTTGCACAATTAAAATTCAATCAACAAAAATTAAGTGAAACAATTAATAGACATGCGGCTATAAATACATAGGTACAAGAAAAAATTAACAACTTTACAGAATCTATAAATATTAAAATTAAATTCACAAAGGAAAAACAGATTGCTTTAGGACACCTCTATGAAACGTTACTCACAAGAAATAGAATTGTAATTTCAGAACTTGAAACCATCTATTACACTCGCTAAGATTCAAATCATAAGCCCGGTAATTCTTGACTCAGAAATTTTAAATGAGCACTCTTCAGACATAACTGTAGCCGACTTAATGGAAATAGCTTATATAAACGTATTGTTAAACGATAAATTTGTACACTTTATGATTAAATACCCTAACCCTAGCTTAGTATGTAAACAGATAATCATTTTTCCTGTTCAGCGAAATGGCACAATACTAAACTTCAATGGCGACAACAATGTTGCTGACTGCCAAATTAACATTTTTCCAATCGGAAATTGTAGTGCTACGCTCACTTCGACATTCTGGAAGCAGCTACCTTCAGCAACATGCGCACAACAGCTACACTTTGGGGGTATCGCACACTGTAGTACACGTCCCAGTCACCTTCAGCTACTGGAAAAGTATCCTCATACTAAACGAGGAAACGGGTACAATAAAAAAACCTCTCTGAGAGCTGTCATTGAAGTTTTAAGGAAATCCGAGGACGGTCTTCAATCTAAGGAGGGAGGAGTTAACACTTCGTCGTGGCGCTCGTGAGGAGCACCAACGCAAAGAGCAACGAGTGCTCGCAATACAGCAGCAGCAGAGCCAGCCGGTAGCCGATCAGCAGAGAGCGGAGCAAAGCAACCGAAAACACCCACACAGTCTCATTTTCCAGATCGCTGCATAGCAGTTGTCGATCGATATCTGGCACGTGCAGTGCCCAGCCAAAGCAGACGTGTTAAATAAAATTAAATTAAAATTAAATAAAATTCAATACTTGATAAAAGTTATAGCAAACTAACGCACAAAGAAGTCTGATTTGAACAATAAAGCTGAACTAACGTGTCAAGTGGAATTGTGTTATTTCGTAGCTCCGCACTTCTAACTTTTACATATATATATATATATATATATATATATATATATATATATATATATATATATATATATATGTAAACCGAACTTGACTGAATGACCAGAGAGACTTGGATGTTCGTCTGTCTGTTTCTTTTACCCACTCTACCATGACAATACATGTTATTTTTTTGATGGTATTGTCTCTTCTCCAAGTCCCCAAAGGACTACACTTTATCCTATCAGATACTCGACAGACTAAATCATAAATTCTCAAGAATTCTTCAGAGCTTCAAAACATATTTGTTATGAATTTCATATTAACTTCACAAAAGACATAATTATAGCCTAAGCAAAAGAAGGAACAACTTAATTATAAAGGAATGTGGCTATACTTATATTGTTGTTTTTTTTAGACTTATATACTAATATTTTGGTTGGTTTGACTTAACGCATAGTTTCACAAAATTATTATTATCTTCAAATTGATTATTTTTCTTTCTTTTTTTTATTATATTTAACGCGAGTCCATGTCGTTCATATTATATCATAATTATTATTTCTTAAATTTTTCTTATTTCTACAAAAAATTATTCTTCAAAATTTAAGAGAGCTTCGTGTTGGTAATTTTAGATAGTCTTTTGCGTTATTACTTTACTTACACAGCTTTTCCCTTTTTTATCTCTGAATGACGGCGTGATCATTGTGTCCAAGATGACGATGACATGATTATAAGCTGTTAGGATTTAGAAGATCATCGATATAAAGTCTCTTATTTACTTCAATAGTAGATATGTATGTTACATTTTTTTGGTTTGTTTTAGTTTTCTTACTATGTGAACATATTAATATAGTATTTAAATTTTATGGTTTTAAAGGCAAACAGCCAATTAGGTAAAATCTGATTAGACGTTGGTGGCATTAGTAGCCGAAGACGCAACAAGGTCTGGTACAGTGTTCATTGCTCTCTAATTCAGAACTTTTTCTTTTTTATGACAAGCTGATACTCTACCGATAGGTGGATACGTTACATTCTCACGCTTTTCGGTTTGGCTAAAAGTCAGTGGTTTGTTGTTGATGCGGTTGTGGTTTAGCTTGTTGTCTGGCACGTTGTTATGCTTTACTCTAGAATAGACTCCCCTAGTCGTGGTGTTGGCACATTGGTCACTCAAGAAAGGGAATTGATCCTTCTACGGACTTCTTCGACCGAGCGAAGCCCGAAAATTACCGTAGGCCCTCCAGGCGAATACATTTGCTGCCTATATTAAACATTATATTAAAATCTGCCACAGTTCTTAAACTGCAACATACCACACCACGTTATTTAAACTAACTATTAACTATTAACTATTAGAAACTTTTGTTTTGGCAAATATATTTAATTACAAAAGTCCATCTAAAAGAAAACTTATTCAACAAATGTTTCCATAAAATAGACCATACTGCAGCCCAAGCACAGCCGCTGCGTAAACTGCACAGTAAGCAGAGCGCGTGCCTATACGTGCGTGCTTGAGTGAGCATGTAAGCTAATACTTTGTCATCCGCTACAAATGCATTTTGCTGACATCTCAGTTCAGTGCCCAGATCGCAATGGTTGGCAACGGTAAACCCGACACTTGACTATTCTGCAAGTGCCCGCGTTATCGTTTCTGCTGAGTCTGTAGCTTTGTAGCTTTGTAGCTTACGACGCCAGTCTTTAGCTTAGGCCTTAGTTTTATAAGTTACTTCTGTACAAGACATTAAATAATAAAGTCACATTGCTCTGGCACTTAGCCGTAAATCAATTCTTATTGATCACATAAATTGCTGAGCCACAAGGCCAGTAATCTGGGAGTAAAAGCTAGCTCTCCATCCTAAACTTCACCAGAAGACCAATCCAGCTGAGTAGCCGACCTAGATACCTACGTCGCCGGAATATATTGCAGCATCGTGTAACCATATCCTGAGTCGAGGATCGCCTCGATTGCATAATTGGTGCCCAACGCATTAGGATTCACACCTATAATAATTCCATAGATTATATCATGTAAGTTCATTTAATCATTAATAAATAAAAAAAAATATAAAAATTCGAAAAAAAGTTAAGTTGGATAAATACATAATCGTGTAATTGTGAAAAATTTACAATCAAAATTGAACAGTACTAAATCTGAAAATCGCTTGCTAAAACTCAATTAGTGTTACATACTTGAGCGGATAACCGACATAGTTTAAATAGCAAGCATATGAACAGGTTTGACTTAGCAAGACGCATAAAAGTGGAGTGCGACAGTGATAACGAAACAGACTGGAAAACAGAAAACGATAATCAGATACACGACCCAGAACCCAGCTTTAGCCAAGCTCAGAACCCAGTAAACCAGGTTCAATCATTGATCGTAATTGCTGTTAGCCAAGCCTTGGCCCAGCAAGAAGAAAGGTTCCAGTCTCAGCTAAACGCTATGACAACAAAGATAGAAAGATTGTGCATTGAAACTCCGCAGATTGAAAGTTTTCAAAGAATTTCAGTCCAACCAGAAATTTAATGCGATATTCCTCTCGATATAATAAAATTTGTCCCTGAATTTAATGGGGGCTCCGACGAATATGTAGCACTTAGGCAGTCAGCCTGCGATGCTTACGAGCTATTTAAACCTTTTAATGGCAGTTTCGCTCACTACCAAGCAGTCACAATTATTAGAAACAAGATCAGAGGGGCAGCAAGGGCAGTTTTAGTGTCACACAACACAGTGCTTAACTTTGACGAAATAATAGCTAGACTAGATTACTCTTATGCCGACAAGACGTCGCTGCGACTCTTAAGGCAAGGACTTGAGATGGTCAGACAAGGCTATTTAAGCCTTTTCGAGGTCGAAAAGAAGTTAACTCTTGTCACAAATAAAATCGCCATGTCACGTGAGGCAGAGTAAGCTACATGGCTCAATGAAGAAGTAAGGTTAGATGCGCTTCACGCATTCATCTCGGGCATGAGGAAACCACTTAGAGCTGCAGTTTCCCAGCACAGCCGAAAGACTTGCCATCCGCATTGGCACTGCCCAGGGAATCTGAGTCAAGCATAGAGTGAAGCATGCTTTCGGTCACGTATGCTAAGGCTATAGCCGAAAGAGAACAAGCTAGGGAAGGAAATAGGAATCACCCACAAGGCTCGAAACAGGGGAAGTACAATAAACATGTTTATGAAAAAATCTACACTATGTTAGGAAACAACACACCAACAATAGTAGTAACTCCCAAGAAAAAAATACAAGGGAGGAGGCGGGCCAAAGCTCTGAACCAATCCAAATTCAGGCAGCGTACTAGCTACGGGGAAACCCAAGCAGGAGCAGAGCAGGCACTGAAAAGGCCAAATACGTCCGATCGAGTCACAGGGCAGAGACGCCAACGCGTAAACAACATTGTACAACAAAAATACAAAATGAAGCTCAAGATACTAAATATACAAAAGCGGCAGAAGCCATGATAGCTAATATTGAAGATGACAGTGAGGCAGCCAGTGACCATGACTCACTTAATTTTTTAGGGAACGCTCCCGGTTGCCCTTCATCACGCGGCAGCTGATAGACACAGTGGCTGCCAAAAATGACGTCAAGCTCGTAAAGGAGCTGAAAGGCGTAGTTCCCGTCGAAAGCCCCTTCACCGTGAGCTCGATACACGGTTTGAGCAAAATAAAGACAAAATGTCTTTTGAAAATATTTGGCGAGGTTTCCGTATTGTTCATATTAGACACTCTCAATTCATTTGATGCCATTATAGGCTTCGACTTGCTAACGCGAGTCGTATGACAATTCGACCATTTCAGTTAAACGCTCGTAGCGCACTGACTGTGCCGGACCATATTTTCACTACCTGAAGCGTAAAGCGACCGCTGCGAGCAAATACGAAGTTGGGTGGTCCGGGAAGCAGATTCTCAAAACTTCGAAAACGTTTGTTTTACTTGTCTAGTCTATGTGTTGTATGGTTAGTGGTACAAGTTAACGACAAATAGGTGACATCAAATTGCTGACTGCGCATCTGCAATAATGTCTGCACGCGCCAACTGGAATGGTCGGTTCTAAGAAGATCAAGGACATGCGCTGCCACGAATTGACCAACAGGCCATTGACTTCTATATAGACGGAGCTGCCAACGTCGACGACGCTAATCCTTGATAGGTGTTTAATTGGTTTAAATACAAGAAAATAAACACTTCTACTAGTCTAGTCGCTTAAAGTGAACAAAAAGTTGTGCATCTCGCGACAATTAAATTTGTCGCTCGACTACGTATACTTCAGGCAATCAGAATTATTTGTTTGATTGCCATGGGTGGACAACATTTCCTGGAAGCTCCGTCCACAAGAGACTCTTCACATTGTTTGGTCGCATGATTCCCAGTAGATACAAGGATTTCAAAAAGAATGAAATCCGGACCGGCAGAAGAGGTTGCTACATCAATAATATAAATGTAAGTTAGTGAATAAAGAATTGAATAAAAAGAAAAATTAATTAAGTTAGTGAATAAGGAGGCAAACAAAAAAAATCAATCAAGGTAGTGAATAAGAAATTGAACAAAAAGAAAAATCAATATACATAACTAAATATTGAAAATAACAAGAAATTCCAAAAGGAAATCATAGAACCCCACACATAAATAAATAATTAATTTAAAACAAAAATAAAAAAAACACGGCCAATGAAAATAATGTAATGAGTATTCAAATTTTCAGACGAGAGATTTAGGCACATTAGAATATTAAATGACAATGTTAATACAGAGTACTAACTCTAGCCATACAACACATAGACTGGACATCTAGAACAAAATTTTTCAACGCATTAACTGTGTGCATTGAGACCCACACAGCATTGTATTTGCTCGGATCGCTCTTTTTAGGGTCTTAGCAGTGAAAAGATGGGAGGTGTAATCAGTGCACTGCGACTGCTCTACCGAAATGATTGAATTGTCATATGAATAGCCACTATATTTCCCTTACTCTCTCTCTCTCTCTCTCTCCTTCTGCCCTCTCAAATGCATATGTATATACATATATATACATATTTATGTACGAAAAAGCTAGCAGCTCACAAAAATTGAAATTTATTCGCTTAGAGATCCGATTTCTTCCCTTCTGACCGAAGAAGTATACCAGACTGCTGAAAGGGTTTGCCATGCTCATGCAATATGTTATGATTTTCATTAATATTTGTGTGAACGGTATAAAGCGTTGATCCGCAATAAGAATATGTTTTCGCGAAGAGCATGTACACACACTTATAGTCCTTTGCATGTATTTTTTTTATATTCGTCTTTTGAGCTCACAGTGATTGCGGCAGTAAATCATTGATTCGCAAGCGCTTTGCGCTTACTTAAACGGGTTCAGCTCGTCTTCTGCTTTGGTCAATTCTGCGGAGCTCCGCCATGACCGTGGCCGCGAAGGAGTTTATTAGCCTCCGTGCTGCCTCCGACTCCACCATGGTGTTGAAGAGGTTGTCCGCTCTAATAGAGCGGCCCACTGCTTCCTCTAAGCAACGCCTCTCCTCGACAAAACGTCCACACCACCAGACCTTGTCCACACAAGCGGCATTCATCATTTTCCGCATGGCCAAATCGTTTCAGATAGCTGCGGAAGCATCCGTGTCCAGAGAGAATCTGTGGAAGATAAAAGTTTATTTCGCTAAGCTCACGATGGATCCATGGTCCTTTCGTTGAGTTGTTCCACCTTCTTTGCAATACTTTTCGGAATGAACGTGTTGCGTCGTACAGGTCGTACGTATTCCACTACACGGCTTCGGTGACCAAGTCCTCCAGCCGCGTCGTCAGAGACTTTTCTAAAAGGGAGGAGTTTAGAGGAGGAGTCGCCATTGCTCTTGCCCAGATTGGCGCTGCATAGAGGATAACGGAGCTAATTACACTAATCAGGAGAAGGCGTCTTTATTGTTTAGGTCCCCACGTGTTCAGCATAATTCGGGATAGATCTCTACAAGAATCCGCTGGCTTTTTATGCACATATTCAAGGTGCTCACTGAAAGTTATTCTTTTGGCCAACATGACGCCAAGATACTTTATCGCTCTCTTTGACGCAATGGTGACGTTGCCAATCTTTATGTGGGGCGTTTCCATTCTTTTGAAAAGGACAACCTCTGTTTTGTGCGCCGCTAGCTCAATTTTAGCATTTGTCAGCCAGCTTCGGATGCGACTGATACTTCCGCTACACCTTTCCTCTGTGGCTTTTACCTCTTTTTCTATGGAGACGACGGCTACGTTATCAGCAAAGCCAATGGAGTGCTTACCTGCTGGTATCTCTAAGCGCAGTACACCGTCGTGCATAGAATTCCATAGGCGAAGTCCCAACTCCGATCCTTGAGAAACTCCAGCAGATACTGTATGTGTTTGGGTAGTGTTCTTCCTCTGAAGAAACTCTTCTTCTCTTTTAAATATTTATTGATATTTTATTCACACAGCTCATCCAGTACATATCCCAGCTGGGTGTGTTGAACGCATTTTTGACATCCAGAGTCGCTATGAAGCAATACCATGCATCCACCTTGGATGGCGGAAGTGGCAAGGGCAACAACTTTACATAATGCTGTGTTGTTGACCGGGCCTTCCAAAATCCATATTGATTTGGCGACAGCCTAGAGCAGATTAATTTTTCCAACACCTTTTCCATGGTGTCTATGAGAAGATGGCTCCTCCGGCCAGCCTTCGGTAGTGATACCAGGCTCTGCATCTTTCAGATTGTAGGGAACGTTTCCTCAGTCATACATTTGTTGTGTAATTCCGTAAACGTTCTTAGGTGCAAGACAACGGCAAATTTTAGCGCACGGTTTGGAATCCCATCCGGGGCAGAGTTGGATCTAAGACTATTAGCAGCTTCTAAAATTTCATCATCAGTAGCTAAAGCAATGTGACCACCGATCGAGTCATGAATAGCTGTCGCATAGTCAGGGCCTAATCTTTCTAGAAAGAGCGTTTCTACAATCGATTTCAGTTCCAAATGATCTCGTAGGCTATGCCTTTTTAACGGAGTGTAACCTTTTGGATAAAATGGCCGAATGGCCTTCTTCAGCTGCCTTCTTGTCGCTTGGTAAGCTATATATATATATATATATATATATATATATATATATATATATATATATATATATATATATATATATATATATATATATATATATATAATATATAGCTTACCAAGCGACAAGAAGGCAGCTGAAGAAGGCCATTCGGACAATTTGACCCTTGGGGCTTAACATTTAAAATTGATATATATAATTTATATATATATATATATATATATATATTCTTGGATCTTGGCAAAAGCCATACATTTAATTTGAATTTAATTCAAACTTATTTGGTTTTGATATAGTCCATGCTGGTCGTAAATGCTTTTAAGTTAATCCAAAATTGATATATATTGATATATATATTGATATATAATATATATATATATATATATATATATATATATATATATATATATATATATATATATATATATATATATATATATATATATATATATATATATATATATATCAATATATATATCAATATATATCAATTTTGGATTAACTTAAAAGCATTTACGACCAGCATGGACTATATCAAAACCAAATAAGTTTGAATTAAATTCAAATTAAATGTATGGCTTTTGCCAAGATCCAAGAATTGTGAAGAGGCTTTTTAGGCAGCTCGTCGTTCCGCCATAATCTGTCCAGCTTTGCTGAACAATCGCTCTGACTCCGTGGATGAAGCAGGAATACATAAAAATTTCGTAATAACGAAAATTTACCTACAAACACTTATTTTAATACGATAGTGAACAAAAACCATCGATAGCGACGGAAAAATATAAAAATTCGATGGATCGATAGTTTTACAACACTAGTGTATATGTACATATTTGAATATTTTTTTGTCTCGCAATTTCCGAGATCAACGGTATCAACAGGCTAACATGGTTAATTCGCCTGCGTTACCAACTTGATTACTAATAAAATTTAACACCAACCATTGCTACTTCGACCATTTACATACTTTTAATTACAATTCATAATCTCTTTTAGAATAAAAAATAAAAGTGCATTCGACATGTGTATCCGTATGCTGTATGGATCATGATCCATAATTTTATTAATCATTTATTTATTTTAGGCATACAGGTCACGCTGAGCCTTTTCCCAAGCAGCAATTGGACCATGCTCTGGCCGGTATTTAACATTGCATCCATCCTGCTCGAAACGATTGTCGTCACGGAGTTCTTCATATCGTTCTCGATCATACTTGGTGAAGCCCCACTTCTTAGATACGTAGATCTATTGGAAAAACGTACACATTAATATAAGTTTTGAACCGGAATATTTCGTTTGTACCTTTTGGCGACCAGGGAACTTGAATTTAGCGCGACGCAGAGCTTCTACAACTTGTGCCTTGTACCTGTCACTAGAACGCACAGACATAATCGGTTGACCAATTCTAACACGAGCAACAGTTCCTTGCGGCTTGCCAAATGCTCCTCTCATACCAGTTTGAAGCCTAATATATACATATTATAGGAATACCATACATACATTATATATTTTATACTCATTTGTTAGTAACAATATATATACATATTTAAGCTTACCTATCAGCTCCAGCACACGACAACATTTTGTTGATGCGAATTACGTGGAACGGATGCAGACGCATACGGATATGAAATTGATCCTTTCCACAAAACTTCACCAAGTATTTGTTGCAGCAAATACGTCCAGCTTCTAGAGCTTCGCTGCTTAATTGCTCATACTCATCAGATACCAAGTGTACACATAGAGGAAAGTCTTCAACAGTTGCCTTTTTCCTGCCCAAATCAAATATGCGGATTTTGGGGTCAGGTACACCACGACAAAACCGCGACTTTGGGTAAGGTTTATTTTTACAGTATCGGTAACTAAAAATAAACATAAACTTAAGATTCAAATGAATGACAGAATGTTTCACATAACATACCATCTAGCTGGCCGACGACCCATGTTGAATCTGGAAATATTAGAACAAAAATTTTAAATATTTCTATACATATTTTAATTAATCTATAGATGGATACGTAATTCATCTTCATAACTAACTAAAGCTTAAGTGCAAAAAATAATCGGATGTTTTCAGATGGTCTTTGCACAAGTACGTACCTTTCACAGCACAGCGCAACAAGAAAGGAAGCGATTTGGACAAACGGAAGTAAGAAACATAAGTATATTACAAAAATGTTATCGTTAATCGTATAAAGAGGAATAGTCAAGATAGTAACTCTTTTTTAACAGCTGCAATGAATTTTAAAGTTTTATTTTTATTAAGGTAATTATAACAATGATTCCAATTAGCAAAAATTAATCGCTTTATGTAACGTGCCAACGTTAGTTTAATCATACATATGTATTTGTGAGTTTCCTGTTCCACACATATTAATATAATTTATAACCCACTTAATGTTTTCTGGGTGTAAACATAAATTTCAGTCAATCGGACGGAAATAATCAAACAAATCTGTTTGGCAATATAATTTAATTCAGTAGTTTCATAATTTTTGAATTAAAGAATTGTAGAGTGATTGTCAAATGAGCATTTAAGAACTGCAAGTCATTTGTTCATATCATTGCTTCACACTTGAAAAATTCTATCATCGTTCATTTACACACATATGTATGCAAATGTGTCTATGCAATTCGCAAGGTCAAGCAACATCAAACGTTGGGTTCTTACAATTTCCACAAGCAGCAATAATAGATTTTCGCACACAGGCACACAAATGCTTATACATGTAACCAAGAACTGTAAGTGTGTGTGCATTCTCGTCGCGAAAACATATATTCTTCATGCGCATCAACGTTTTCATAATCTTCACACAAATAATATTAAAAATCTGAACAATTTGCATGAGCATCGCAAACGCTTTCAGCAGTTTGGTATACTCTTCGCTCAAAAGGCAAGAAATGCGATCTCTGGGCGAACAAATTTGAATTTTTGTGAGCTGCTGCTGCTTGTGCATACATACAAACATATATATGTACGCACATATATATTTGAGAGGGCAATAAGAGAGATAGAGAGAGAGCAAGGAAAAATAGCATACAGTCGTTCTCCGTATGAGAATTTGACCATTTCGGTTGAACGCTCGTAGCGCACTGACTATGCCGGACAATATTTTCACTGCCTGAAGCGATAAGCGACCGATACGAGCAAATACGAAGTTGATTGTTGAAAACGCTTGTTCTACTTGTCTAGTCTATGTGTTGTATGGTTAGTGGTACACGACAATGATGCGAATCCATCGCCGATCGGTTACTCTTAAAAAAAATATCATACATATGTTGCAAAAACCGATTTCTATTAGTTTACGTAAATATCTACTTTTTTGTTTATGAATTTATTAACAGAAACATTAACTAAGTGACATTTCAAAGATGTTAGCTGTTATAATAAGTTTGTGATCTTAAATCCATTTAGTAGCTTGCTCATGTTTCATTGATTTAATAATTTGTCAATGTGATGAATTGCTTATTTGTCAGTAGTGACAAGTTACTTTAAGAAAGTTATTTCAAGTATTTAACTCTGAAAATATCGATCAACTGCTATCCCTAATATTCAGTTATAAATTCACGTGCTAACACACCAGAGAACAATTAAAAATGCTAAGAAGACAGGCCAGACAGAGAAGAGAATTCTTATATTCCAAGGCTAAAAATGAACGTATACAAAAAAAAAAAAAAAATTGTAATGTCATAACTGACAACTTAAAACAAAACACATCCCTCAGATCCTGTAACATTTTGGACGGAGTTACACTTTATAATTCTCTTAAATATAATCAAGGTACTGTTTGTTGCAAAGTAGGTTTTTTTTATTCAAAGGTTGTCTCTAAATTTCTTTTTTTTTAACAATATTCAAATGTTCAAAATACATACATATACACGATTTAGTTGGGTATTAATATCAATGGGAATTTGATGATGAGACAGGACGTTAGAAAGTGAATTCCCGATAATTGTGTATTATTGAAACTTTTTAAGTGCATCAAATTTTCTTTTTAGATGTGGAAAATGGGAACCTATCTACTATTGATGAATATAAGTATGCTGGTTGTCAGGATCCGAAAATTATGTTGACTACATCCCATGAACCGTCTTCACGCCTAAAAATGTTTATGAAAGAACTTAGGCTATTATTTCCTAATGCTCAACTAATGAACAGAGGAAAATATCAATTAAACACATTAATGCAAGCCTGCCGAGCTAATAATGTTACCGACTTTATAATAGTACACGAGCATAGGGGCATTCCTGATAGTCTTGTGATATGCCATTTGCCTTCCGGGCCAACGGCTTTTTTTAATATAACAGACGTTACCATGCGTCATGATATCCCTGATATTGGACCTATTAGTGAACAAAAGCCACATTTAATTTTCAGTAATTTTAAGAGCAATATTGGCATAAGAACTGTACAAATTTTAAAATATTTGTTTCCGGTACCAAAAGAAAAGTCGGAAAGAACTATTTCGTTTATTAACAATGCAGACCAAATTTCATTCAGACATCATCAATTTAAATATGTAAATAAGGAAATCGAACTAACGGAAGTTGGCCCCAGATTTCAGTTGAAGTTATATCAGATAAAACTTGGAACATTGGATAATGTCAAATTTGTTGATACTGAATGGGTTACTCGTCCATATTTAAATACAACTAAAAAAAATTTAGTTTTTTCTAATATAAATATATTTAATAAAAAAAATGATTGATGTATACAATTTAAATTTCGTTTCCTTCTGCCGTATTGGCCACATTATACAGTGCACCAATAATATCTTCGTACAGCAGATTCCAAATTCGACTGACTGTTTATCTACCTCGCACCAAACCACACAACGAAAGCGCTACAACGCTGTCGTCCCGACAAAATGCAACCAACCAACCACAGCACAATTAGCGGCTGATGCAATATTACTAATGTGATGAAATTATGCTTCGAGTGAAATACTCAAAACAGAATACTCATGCACTCACACATTCAGTAAACAGCAATGCGCGTATACAGTGCGTGCACACAGTACGACACATAAATAAACCGAGGAATTAATCAAAATTTTAAGTCTTATCTTATTAATTAATTTTTTTACATAAAAAATTGTGCCAATATGTTTATTAGTTTAAGAGTTACAACTAAAAAATCAGGAAAATACACGTTTTTGGTTCCAATAGTCTTCCTACACCGTTCCTAGAATTTTAGGTACAGTCAGAAAACGAAAATGATAACGGTTGCTTTCCAATGCATGTACAAGTTATTTTGTTATGCAATCCAGTGGCCGTGGTGTTCCCACGTGGCTCCTGATGGTGTGGTTCAAGTCCGGCAGCTTTCCTTAAGAATGTTGATCCGGAGTAGGATCCTTAGATGAGTTATAGCTATGATGACTATGGTGGGAGACTTGACTTCGTCTCCTTTGTTGATTACTGCCCTTGTGGTACAGTAATATAATTCGATAAAGACAAATAACGGCAGCGTGCCGGAGCGCAATATTAAGTGACTTACGTCTACTTTATTCAAAATCAAACTAAAGCTAAAGACAAAGGCAAAGCATAATTCTACTCAGAAACGACAACGATCGCGCCATCGAACCACAGTCGGCATGCCGACTCGGCATTTTAAGCGCTGCAGCACTCCAGCAACGGTAATGTCATACGATCGCTGCTGATTGTTGCTAGTGCAGAGCACTGAGCCCACAATTTGGCGTGTCAGCACAATTCATGTAATGTTACTTAGTTGCTATGGGATTTATGTGTTAACTTACATACATATGTATGTATGAGCATGCTCGGGCATAATTTCACATTTTTCTACAAATTTTGTTCAGATTTAAAGTGGAAATAAATTGATTAAAAATGCCAGGAAAATATTTAACAAATTATAGAAATACACTAATTTTAAAGCTGAGAAAATGTTATACGGAAATATGCAAATTAAATAAAACTTCTTACGCTGCTGTTTTGTTTAATAACTTCTATGATACCTAATGGATTTCAATGAAATTTTCAGCATATGATCTACATACGTACATACATACATACATAATCTATTGCTTATTTAACAAATACGAATATATATACATATGTATGTGTATACAAGCAAGACATGCACATACACATACGCACGCAAAAGCACGCGCTCTGCTCACTGAGCGGTTTCGCTTGGGCTGCAGTATGCGCTATAATACGGAAATTTATTTGTTGAATAAGTTTTCATCTAGATTCAGACTTTCGTAATCAATCATGTACATATGTACATAGTATTTATGTACATATATACATACTTGAAATACAATTTTTCAAAATGGGGTGGAGGGGGCGTATTCAAAATATTCCAAAAATCGAAATTGTATAAAATATAAATGAAATTATAGGCCATATTTGGCGGACATGGCTAAATCGACTTATCTCGTCTTCCTGATCAAGAATATATATACTTTATGGGACCTGATACGCCTCATTCTGCCTGTTACATACATTTTAACAAAACCATTATACCCTGATTTCCCATTTCAATGGGTTCAGGGTATAATAATTAAAAACATACCCTGACTTCCCACTTTCAATGGGTTAAAAAAAATTAAAAATCAAATAAAATAAAAAAAGCTAGTTGAACCGAATCTGACGCATGGCCAATGAAAATTTAATAAGGCCACCACACCTAGTAAGAAGACAACACCAAAGACACATACGAACGAACAAAAAAAAAAAAAATATAATATATTACGTATTGTGAGAAACAAAATCATAGGTAATGCCGACGCAGAACTCGAGAGAGTTCAAACTACCACAATCAATAAAATTACCAGACACAACCCCTAGAAATAATTGCGCCTCCTCGTCCGGTACCGAAGCCTCAACCACAACCCTAGTATCCGCACCATCCATTAATTAATTACATAAATAGACCAAAATTTCGAAACAGGGAAAAAATCTCCACGAAAAGCTCACATACACGATAAAAAAAAAAAAAAAACAAAAAAACTTTAACGTTCCTCATTGAAGAGGAAGAAGTAGAGATAGATTTTCCGACAATGGAAGAATATGAGCAGCCAGGTGCACAATACGAACAACAAACCCAGTTTGAACAATCAGTAGAAGAGTATATTCAGCAGGTAGAGAGAGAAGACAAAAACAAACATTATCAACACGAGCAATCCGACAATAATTTTTTAGAATAAAAAGTTCCTCACTTCCTTACATAGAATGTAAAATTGGGAACGGGAAAGTACTAAAAATATGAATTGACACTGGGTCAACTAGAAACTATATTTAGCCAAAATTTTTAAACAACCCTATTCCAAACAAGAAAACTTTGGAAACGGTCACAGTCGGCAGAAATATTAATTTAGCAATTGTATTTATAGAACAGAATAAAATTCAAAATAAAACTCATTTTGATTCAATTAAAAATCATTTGATGCTATATAAGGTAATGACAGCCTCAAAGAGCTAGATAATCAGCAAGAATATATTGTTAATCAAAAACAACATTCGTATATCTATTAAAGAAAGAAAAATTGAAGCAGTTAATACGGTCATATTAGTCCGGTCGTATCCAAATCTCTTTGTCAGTCCAAATGACAAACAGTGCTACACAACTAACGTGATAGCAGAAATATGAACCTGGTTACTCAAATTTTTACCAATTCCCAATGTCGTTAAAAGACGAAGTCCACAAACAAATAAAATACCTTTTAAATGACAGAATGATCTGTGGAGTGTTAAAAAAAAATTGAAGGTTTCTAAAGAATAAAAGTATCGTATGGTTATTGTTTATAGAAAATTGAACATAGAAACTATCGCAAATAAATAACCAATCCCAGAAATTAACGAGGCTCTTGCCTAACTAGGCAGTAATAAAATATTTTCAGTTTTAGATCTGAAAAGTGAATTTCATCATATCTTATTAAAATAATGTTATTGAGAAGACAGCGTTTTTGTTCAACAAAGGCTAACACGAGTTTAGACGACTCCTCTTCGGGCTTAAAAATGCACCGTCTATTTTCCAAAGAGCACTTGACGACATACTTCTTTAACTATCGGTAAGCTATGTTTCATATATTTAGATGATATCCTTATCTTTAGCAAAGATTACGAATCATATTACAGAAACCCGGAAATAATCTTTCGAGCTTTACAATATTCCAACATGAAATACTAGTTGGACAATATGATTTTTTCAAAAATAAAGTTGAGTTTTTAGAGTTCATGATCCCCGACAAATGCGTCGAAACAAACCCATAGAAAATTTCTTTTAAGAGGGGAAGATGGACGAGTTTTCAAAAATCAATCCGTGAAAAAACCAATAAATCTTAAGCAGTAGAGTTATTTAAAAAAATAAAAAGTGCACTAGTGTCAAATGACGCATCCAATTTCGCTATTTTAGCCGTCGTATCCCAAAACAAGCAACCCACAACCCATAATTCCTTTCAAGAACACTGCAGGGGGAAATTACGTAGATGTTAGAGGTAACTTCTTCACTTAACGCTTTAAAAATACCACACAGACCATCAACCACTAACACACTCATTAGTAGCCCCGGGAGGGATTTACAACCACGGTACACATTTTTGCCACATATGTGACACATAGTACAGCGGGTGAATACAATGCGTCCACCAACGCCCTTAAAAGAAACTCTTTTAAGTACCAAATTGAATTTTATGCTGTCGGGCATGTTAATTCCCCCTTGGTAAGAGGCGAGACCTATCATAACCTCTGCTGACTACGGGTACAGCTTCCAGCTGTTTTACGTTGGGAAAAAACAATTTTTAAAACGACAGCCACCACGATACTCCCACTAAAGGGGGCCAACCTGGCCTTGGCCACCAGCCCATCCCGTGGTTCAAATTAACAGCTTTGATCGGCTGCTCGCAGCCTAAAATGCTACCCATTTCGGTTCCGACAGCCAGAAACTGCCCTACGACTCATCACAAGGATTTGTCTCCCAAACTTAAGGAACTTTGGTAAGACCTGCGACTCACTCCAAAGAGATCATCTCCCAATTTAAGGTATTGGTAAACCTTTCGTAGCAATGCTACTGCCAGTTTTGACTATCATCAGTCCGGAACTGGTTGACCAGGTTCTCTCACGAAGCTCAGGAGCATGCGCCGCCTGTTGAAGACTATGCTTGCATAATCTTCCAGATGTTGCATGCTTTCCGAGGTCATCAGTGTCTCCGTCATAATCCAATCACTGGATGGATGCTGCTGAATCCTAAGCCCTTCCGTGTCACGCACATCCGCATAAAGGGGGCAGGCACTCAAAATGTGCTGCCATTCCTCCATGGGATCGCCATGGCATATATCCTTCGCCGTGCTCGCGAACTGAGTCCCTAATCAACGCGTAAAGCACGGGTCAGGGCTCCGACGACTCCAGCCAGCCTATCGCGTAAAGACGCAATATGCGGTTAAAAAGTCAACCGCTCACCAACCGTGATGCCAAGGTAACGGCATTTCGTCATATACCGCAGGTTTGCTCCTGCAAATCTCACGGCAGGTGGTCTGCCAGACGACAGCTTACCCTTAATAAGCATCATCACAGTTTTCGTTGCCGAGACTGAAACGCCTAGCTCAATACCCCATCCTCCAACTAGTTTTGAAGTCAATAAAGACTCCGAGTACGTAGATGTCCGGGGTGGACTCCACACTGCTCACAACATGCCTCCAGGCATCCTCAACGCAGCGTCCGGGGCGAAAGCCGAAAGCCATCGGTTCTCGTCCGTGAGCACCTTCTTAACACGGTTCACCATAATCCCTTCCAGCACTTTGTCAAACACAGGCAACAGGCAGATGCCCCGATAGGACGCTGTATCACTCCTGTCCTTGTCGGAACTTTTGAGGAGCGCAACCACACGTGGGCGCTTCCACTAAGTGGGGAAATACCCATCTGCCAGGCAGCGAAAGAACAACGCCATCCAAGGCAGGTGAGCGTTTGCTTCGAACTTTAGCAATGCATGTCTCAGCCTCGAAAGTTTCGAGGGCTGGAGGTACTACGTGAGGGATGGGAACGTCCAGTGGCCTCTCCGCAACAGGAAAAAAGTTACGGAGCAGGACGTTCGCACAGTCGCGGCGAGTTACGTCCAGCTCATTGTTCCAGCAAAGGCAACCATATCGTCTCCAGTCTTCCTCCTTCACCTTAAACATCATCCTTTTGTATTCCTTTCGGGTGATCCTGAAACACGAGGCGAGCTCACTTTCACTCTCACGGTGTATGCTGCCCGCATGATGAAGCCTTCGCCGGGCTCTCCTGAGCGCACTGCGTGCGTCCGTGAGGGCGGCATTCCACCAGCCCACACGACGTCTGGCTTTTGGCTGCTGGCGTCCAATTCTGTGTTGAATGGGCAGTATGCGGAGGTGACGAAAATCGAGCCGAAGTTTCCGGACACACTCACGCATACGCCATGCTCGGTGATAAGCGACGAGACAGGCATACAGACTACCTCTTGGTCGTCTAAGACAATTGCAGCTTTGTTGCGGCGATCGGAGAAAACTCGCATGCCTGCCGGTAATCCGGTGATCCTTCCTTCGCGGTCAATATAAGGCTCCTGAATCAATTCAAACGTGTATCCAAAGTCCCTCATCCTAACTCCGTGCTCGATGACGGCAGCTCGGCTGCGACCACAATTTGCCTGGATTATTCTAAACATTGTTAATGTCTAGAGGCAACCCTGGCAAGCACAGCTGACCGTTGAGAGCATACGATGCTCACAGGGTAGCCTCTTGAAGATACAGTTCCTGCAACGTACAGGATTACTGCAGTTATACGCACGGTGGCCGGCTTGTCCGCATTGACGGAAGATTTGCTCCTTCATCGTGCACTGAAGAACCCTATGATCAAAACATACACACCAGTGACACTCGTAAGTCGGTATCACAGGGCGCCAGCGGAACTCTCCTCCAGAATATCCAGGGCCTTCTGGTCCATTTCCAACTGCAAGTTGACCGTTGGTGCAACCGCACTTGTCCATGGCTTGGATGCTAGCCGAACCGACCTCTCAGACATGCGCTCCAAGAAGTGGCTCTTAAACATTCCCTCCATGAATTGCTGCAGTGATACTGCTATCAACATTCTGGGCTACGACCTTCGGGCTTAGAGCGGTGTTCTTCTTTACATCAAGCCCAAGTTCTTTAAGCTTATGGTTGGCAATAACTTTCCTCAATTCGCTGGACGATGGGGTACGGATAATTGCACCTCCCCTCTTGAGCTCACGCACCTCATGCACACAAACACCCAGGGCGGGGGAAACATCCTGGCGAACACGCGGACGCGGGTCAGGGGTGCAGCAATCGGAGCAACAACGGGGGCAGCAGAAGGTATGACAGCAGTAGCAACGGCAGTAGACTGCGGGTGACCACTTTGCACAGACAGAGGCGACTCGGGCACAATAAAACACTCAGACTCTGAATTTAACTGCTTTCTCTCTAATGTAGCCTTGCGGCGTCTCGATGCTCTCATAAGACTCACCATTTCGGCATCGCTGTCACCACCGGTCTCCGTGGTGCACTCTTTCTCACTATTTGACCGAGAACGATACTCGGCCATCACGAGAACACAGGATTTTAGCCAAGTGGGCGAAGCTTTTTATTTCAATCTTGATTAATTGCACAGTTTTGTAAGTGTGCCCTGTGTTTTATGTCAAAAGGTCAACAAAAATTTTCCACAAAACACTTGTTTCTTTAAACCGTTCCACGCGCCGTCCACTATCGCGGACACACTCCACTTCACTGGCCAACAATGCCACGAACCACACACGGCGTTTACACACGTTTTTGGTTAAGAAAAATAAACACAGTGATTTTTACAAGCTTTTAAAAATTTAACAAATTTTAAAAATGTTTGACTTCGTAAAATAGTCTACTCAAGTAATAAAGTTTAAACAGATAAAGGAAGCCTTTGATAATCTATTATTTTACACTGAAGATCTTAAGACCAATACTCTATATGACCTTACTACACGAAAGAGCTCAATCCATGACCATTTTTAGTACTATCTGCTTTACAAAAACGACATGGTAGTAATCAACATACTAAGTACGGCCTGGAAATACGTAACGGGCAGTCTCGACAATGACCACAATGACCACCATAATATGAATAGAATAATAACTAATAGAAAACGATAATAAACATTTAATAATAAACAGACAGTTGGAGGATAGAATTAATAAGCTAACTTAAATTTTAAATAACCCAAAATAAGGAAAGAATCTCTAATAAGGGATGAGATAACCGTTACTTTTAAAAATCAGATTCGATTTATAAAAGTAAAAATAATTAATATAAAATTTGTTATCCAATGGGCGAAAATATATATAATAAATGCTTTTATACTGGGTAATAACGAAATAGATATAATATGTAACATTTTCAAAATAATAAAAAAAATTGAAGATATAATAGAGTTTGCAGACGTCTTCATTTTGCATAATAGAACAACACTGTTATATTTGATAAAAATCCAAATTTTGATGAAATAAATTGTACAAATTTAATTGTAAATCTAGTAGTAAAAGATAACAATATACTACGATATAATACAACCAGAATTTAAGGAAATATTCGAATGTAATAAAGTAATATATGGATTGAGCAGCGAATGTAAAAGTTACAATAATGTAAAAATTTGCGAAAAGACCAAGATTGTTAAACTAACTAACGATAGCTGTATGTCTAAGTGAAGTAGAGGAGATCGATGAGGGACTTGTAATAGTCAACTACTTCAACGGCAGCATGAAATGGTAAAACGAGGAAAGACTACATATATGACTATATGCTATTTTTCCTTACTCTCTCTCTCTCTCTGTTCTTTCATATATGTACGTACATATATATATGTATGTATGTACACACAAGCAGCAGCAGCTCAAAAAATTGAAATTTGTTCGCTCAAAGATCCGATTTCTTCCTTTTTGACCAAAGAGTATACCACGCTGCTGAAACACTTGCCATGCTCATGCAAAATGTTAAGATTTTTATACCCAGAACCCATTGAAAATGGGAAATGACGGTATAATGGTTTTGTTAAAATGTATGTAACAGATAGAAGGAAGCGTGGCAGACCCCAAAGAGTGTATGTATATATTCTTGATCAGGAAGACGAGCTAAGTTGATTACAGCCATGTCCGACTATCCTTATATGTGAACGCGTGAATCTCAGAACCTGTAAGAGGTAGAGAATTTTTTTTTATTAAATTTATCAACTAATGCGGCCCAAACCCAACAGCGTGGGGTGCGTATGTGTATGTGCATGTGTTGCTTGTATACACATACATATGCATATTCGTATTTGTTAAATAAGCAATAGAATATGTATGTATGTATGCAGATAATATGCTGAAAATTTCATTGAAATCCATTAAGCATCATATAAGTTTTAAAACAACGTTTTCCAATTGCCAAAAGCACGTGGCCAGCAGCGCATGTGCATAAGTACATAAAATGCGTGCATTCTCGCATATCCTAAATATCGAAGCTGCTTGAATTGATTGAATTATAGTTGAATTATCAGCTGTTACTTTAGTTTTGAATTTTTTACCAGTTGTTATGGCGGTGTTGTTAGAATCAGTGCACGTCGGCTAGAATTTTTACCTAACTTCTGAACTGAAGTTGTAGCTATCGAAATTAGTGCATACTTTCAGGCTCACACCACATCTAAGCTGAGTCATAAGCTTATAGGTCTACAAGCTTAATTGAAGCCTCCATACCAAGTAGTAGTAGGTGTCGTCCACTACAGGCACCTCGTCTTGGTAGTCGGAGCAAGGATGGAGGCCAGTATGGATGCTGAGCTGCTACCCTTTGCGCATCGCCCTACGTTGCAGCAATCACCGCTGCAACAGCAGACGGCGTCGCAGCAGCTGGCTGAGTCCATTCTGTCTCCAATTATAGAGTGCAAGGCACGAAATAGATTAAAGAAGGTGATAGACCAGCTAGGAGTTGCCATAGAGGGTTTTGTGAGCATTATTCGGAGGTCAGCGGCATATAAATGCGGCATATAAATGAAGGAAGAGCTAGCCAGGCAAGTAAATCTTAAAAAGTCGGCGGTGTTGCAGGCATATGAAGTCGGACAGCTGGACAGTGGTCAAAGGGCGCAAACCATTGCAAAAACGACACACGGCAGACGCAATTGCGATCTCAGGTGTAGATGGTTGCAGCTATGCGGACATGCTGTGTGTAGTTGAGAGCAACCCAAGCTCAAACTATTTGAGCGGGGACGTACAGGGTATCAGGAACACAGCAAAGGGGGACTTGTTGTTGCAGTTGAATAGGAAGCTGGAGCATAGTACGAGCATCACGAAGCTGTAGGCAAAGCCCTGAGTGTCCGGGCGGTAGTAAAAACACTTATCGAATCGGCGCACATTGAGATTCGCAGTCTGGATGAGTTGACGAGCAAACAGGAGATCATCGAGTCAATTAGGCAGGCGATGAAAGACAGCTCGGTGGCCATTGATGCGATCAAATTGCTTAGTCCAGCTTTTGGTGGACAACAAAGAGGTACTGTCGGTCTGCCAGTTTCAAAAGCCAGAGCTCTGATCGCGTTGCCTAAGATCAGAATGGGATGCGAAGTAAACCGTATCCGAGCCGTAGAACAGTTACAACCCTGTTTCAAATGCCTCGATTAGAAGCGGTGATTCACAGCGCAAAATCGTGCTCCACGCCACTGAAATGCAGCCTCTGCGGTCGGAAAGGAGAAAAGCAGACTGACCATTCAGAAGATAGCTTCAAGTGCCCATCCTACCTCGACGATGTCAGGAAAATTATATTTTAAGGTTCTTACAACTTAATTTGAACCATTGTATTGCTGTCCAAGGCCTACTACAGCAGACTGCAAGGGAAATCGCAAAAATGAAGCCTTTCTCAGTGAGCCTCACCACTGTAAGACCGGCTGTCCCAGGACATGGGCCGCAGACGCTATTGGCAAAGCAGTGCTGAGAATATGCGGCAACCCAGTGAGTTTACTTCCAAATGTCAAGTCATTTAATGGGTTCATATGCGCCCGATACGGCAATTTGTGGCTTTATAGTTGTTACCTGGCTGGTGCTTAATGAGCTCCCTGAGGATCCAAGGGACCGAAAGGCCATTATAACAGGGGATTTCGGGGTTTGGACGATGGAATGCGGTATTCATACCACAAGTGCCAGAGGCCGTATACTGCTGAAGATCTTCGCAACGCTAGATGTGGCTCTGCTCAACTTTGGCCATGACATTACTTATGTCACTTCATTCCTATTTCAGGAAGCAAAGTGAAGCCATTGCGAAGGTTATACGTGCAGCAATCATTCTGCGCTTCTGTTGTCAATCGGGGGGTCACCTGACAGGGCACAAACTTTGTACAGAGAGTCTTATCGGGTAGATACCTATAGTCTCGCCATTTTTTCGGATGCCATCCAGTCACTACCTATATAGAAAAGCAGTTAGCTTACCAAGCGACAAGAAGACAGCTGAAGAAGGCCATTCGGACAAGCAAACGAGAGTACTTTCTCGACTAATGCGACTCCGCAGAATTTGACCCTTAGGGCTTAACATATAAAATTGTAGCCAAAAGTTTATACTCCGTTAAACAGGTGTAGCCTACGGGATCATTTGGAAGTGAAATCGATTGTGGAAATGCTCTTTCCAGAGAGATTAGGCTCCATTCGTGGCCCTGACTATGCGACAGCTAATCAGGACTCGATCGGTGCTCATACTGCTTTAGCTACTGATGATGAAATTTTAGTAGCTGCCAGTGGTCTTAGATCCAACTCTGCCCCGGATGAGATTCAAAACGTACGGTAAAATTACACAACAAATGTATGACTGAGGAAACGTTCCCTACAATCTGAAAGATGCAGAGCCTGGTATCACTACCGAAGGCTGGCCGGAGGAGCCATCTTCTCATAGACACCATGGAAATGTTGTTGGAAAAATTAATCTCCTCTAGGCTGGAGGCCGCAATCGCTAGCGCCGGCGGTCTGTCACTAAATCAATATGGATTTCGGAAGGCCGGTCAACAACAGATGCATTATGTAAAGTTGTTGCCTTCCCATTTCCGCCATCCAAGGGGCCAGATGGAAGCATGGTATTGCTTCATAGCGACTCTGGATGTTAAAAATGCGTTCAACACAGCTAGCTGGGATATGTATGAGCTGTATAAATAAATTATCCCTAAATATTTAAAACAGAAGAAGAGTTTTTTTCAGAGGAAGAACACTTATTTACAGCGGGTGAGGGTCCTCAAACACATACAGTATCTGCTGGAGTCTCTCAAGGATCTGTGTTGGGGCCTCTCCTATGGAATTCTATGCACGGCGGATTATTGTAGAGCTCTATCCCGAATTATGTTGAACACGTGGGGACCTAAACAATAAAGACGCCTTCTCCTGATGAGTGTCATTAGCTCCGTTATCCTCTTTGCACCGCCAATCGGGGCAAGAGCGATGGCAACTCCTAGCTATAGACGAGGTATTTGTGCCACCTACAGGTTGAGCACGATCAGCTGCTCTTTTAAAACTGTCTCTGATGACGCGACGGTCGTCATAGTCGGCATGATCCCACTGGAGGACTTGGTCACCGATGCCGTGTAGTGAACTACGCAAGAGGCTGTACGACGCAAAACGAGCATGGCGAAATAAATTTTAATACATTAACATATTCTCTCTGGACACGGATGCTTCTGCAGCTATCTGAAGCGATTTGGCCATGAAAATTATGAATGCCGCTGGTGTGGACAAGGTCTGTTGGAAGCCGCCAACCACGCCATTTTCGTGTGTGGGCGCAAGCAATTCTTTACGCCGCAAGCACCGTGCGCTACATTTAAAATATGCCAACAATTGTAAGGTCTGTTAAATTTTAGTCTGTTAAATTTTAGTATAATAAAAAACGAATATAAAAAAAATGTACATGCGTTCTTATAACTGCACATATATGTAAGTTGATCTATAGATATCGATATAAGATATAATTAGTTTGATAATAGAAGGTCATAAACGTTTTTATATAGAAAAAAATCACAGGAAAGCACTAACTAATAATTTTATTTCTTTTGAATATATCGGGCAGTGGGCTTTAAAAAATTAAGCTGTGTAAGGAAATACATATGTATTTACAGGTGCCAGGATGCATCAATCAAAACTCAATTTTGCTAAAATGACTTGCATAGTCACTCTACAATTCAAAAATTAACTAACTACTGAATCGCGACACACTCGACAAATTCGACCATACAGTATTCTTCATGCACATCAACGTTTTCATACCCTTTACACAAATAATAATTAAAATCTTAACAATTTACATGAGCATGGCAAACGTTTTCAGCAGTTGGTATACTGTTCGGTCAGAAGGGAAGAAATGGGATCTCTAGGCGAACATATTTTAATTTTTGTGAGCTGCTGCTGCTTGTGCCTACATTCATATGTATATGTACATACAGTTTGTCTACTAATTGTTTGCAAAATCAAAAAAGTCATACAAGTTCAACTTTGACATCGTATTTTATTATTCACAATATCTTTCTTTAATGTATTCTTAAATAAAATAAATAACAAAAATAATGAAAAAGCAACAAAAACATTAAAAATTATTCAAAACAAAAAAAGGAAAAAATTTTAGCTGTCCATTAATTCTTTGCAAAATGCATTTTAACAATATGAAGTATAGCTTGATGCATCCTGGCACCTGTGAATGCATATGAATTTCCTTACACAGCTAAATCTTTAATATTTCACGGCCCGATATATTCAAAAGAATTAAATAAACTTATTTGTTAAAGCATTCCTGTCATTTTTCGACTTATAAATGTTTATGGGCTTCTATTATTAAAGTAATTTTATGCTATATCGATATCTGTAGATCAACTAATTGTATATGCAGGTATAAGAGTGTCTGTACGTATGTAAATATGCACGAAATGGATTTGGAAATATACAAGATTGAACAAATGACTTGCAGTTCTTAAATGCTCATTTGACAGTCACTCTACAATTCAAAAATTATCAAACTACTGAATCGCGACAAAAAAATTTTTATCATCGCTCATACACACACATATGTATGCAAATGTGTGTATGCAATTCGCAAGATCAAGCAACATTAAACGTTGGGTTCTTACAATTTCCACAAGCAGCAAGAATAAAGTTTCGCACACACGCACACACATGCTTATACATGTAGGCAAAGGACTGTAAGTGTGCGTGCATGCTTGTCGCGAAAACATATTCTTCATGCGCATCAACGTTTTCATACCCTTCACACAGATAATAATAAAAATCTGAACAATTTGCATGAGCATCGCAAACGCTTTCAGCAGTTTGGTATACTCTTTGCTCGAAAGGGAAGAAATGCGATCTCTGGGCGAAGAAATTTGAATTTTTGCTAGCTGCTGCTGCTGCCTGTGCGAACATACATATACATATATGTGTACATACATATATATTTGAGAGAGCAGGGAGAGAGAGAGAGAGAGATAGAGAGCAAGGAAAAATAGCATACAGTCGTTCTCCGTATGATAATTTGAACATTTCGGTTGAACGCTCGTAGCGCACTGACTATGCCGGACAATATTTTCACTGCCTGAAGCGATAAGAGCAAATACGAAGTTGATTGGTTCGTCATACGGCTTTACTATGCGCTGAAAACGCTTGTTCTACTTGTCTAGTCTATGTGTTGTATGGTTAGTGGCTTCAGGCAGTGAAAATATGGTCCGGCACAGTCAGTGCGGTACGGGCGTTCAACCGAAATGGTCCAATTCTCATACGGAGAACGACTGTATGCTATTTTTCCTTGCTCTCTCTCTCTCTCTCTGTTCTTAAATATGTATATACATATGTATATATAAATATGTATGTATGTACGTACGCACAGGCAGCAGCAGCAGCTCACAAGATTGAAATTTGTTCATTTAGAGATCGGATTTCTTCCCTTCTGACCGAAGGGTATACCAAACTGCTGAAAGCGTTTGCCATGCTCATGTAAATTGTTCAGATTTTTATTATTATTTGTGTGAAGGGTATGAAAACGTTGATGCGCATGAAGAATATGTTTTCTTAATAAATAAAAAATAATGAAAAAGCAAACAAAAACAACAAATTATTCAAAACAAAAAAATAATATTCTGAGATCTGTATCTCTTTAATATCCATATGGAATTTGCTAATATTTGGTATGTCCCCCATTAGTTTATATTACACCTCTGAGGTGTCGCGACATCAACAATATTAATTCATTTATGTTGTAATATTGAGGCATTTTGCGCCACTTCTCGTTTATGCAACGAATTAATTAATTTTTTGATTTCGGATTTCGTTTGGCCACTTTTTTCTTTAGCAATGCCCACAAATTCTCAATAGGATTGTGATCCGAGGTCTGGGGTGGGGTGTCAATAACTTTCGTGCAGTTGTAAAGCAGCAAGGTGCGATCCAGCAGCGATTTGTGTTTTGATCATTGTCCTGATACAGTTTTTATTTAAGTTTTCTGCTGTTTTCCGGATCAACGATGCCAAAGTTGTGAGCACTTTCTGTCAATTCATTCTTTAAAATGTCTAAATAAAACTCCTTAGTTATGATATTGTTGAATATCCGGAGCTCTCCTACACTTTTGGAAATAATACAGCCCCACTCCATTACTTAAAGCTTGCCAAACTTAACTGTAGGCACAATGTTTTTGGCATGGAACGCTATTTTTGGTTTCCGTCAAACGTTTCTCGTCGCAAAAAATGACATTATTCCAATAGTCAAGAGGGCTGTCAACATTAAGTCTAGCGAAGGTCAAACGTTTCTCAATATACAACAGACAACAAAAGCTTCTTCCTTGCTACATGTGATGAGTATTTGTGGAAACTAAGTACTTTTCTCACAGTCTTAGGACATACTGTCTTCTGAAGGTTTATATTAATGTCGCTGAGGCTTAATTGTGGTTTGCTTTCCACGGTCTTTAGTATCTGTGAACAATCCCGTCGAGTGAGCGTTGGTGGTCTGCCTTTAGAGCTATTTAATTCCAGTCTATTTTCTTTTTCCGCCCAATTTATAATATTGTAAACTGTTCTAAGTTTAATATTAAACATTTCGGCCAACTCTTTGCTGGTCTTCCCTTTGATATAATTAAAATACACTAATTGTATCAAATTGTCATCGGTGCATTTACCAAGAATTGCAAAAATTCAAATTATATCAGAAGTAGAAGTGATTCCAACAAATTATGGAAACAAATAAATTCACTTGAGAAAAAAGACTCGACGAGTCGTTTTTGATTTTGATATCCCGTTAGCTTTTTCCCGTCTTCTTTAAAACTAATTTTTGCATTTTTCAAAGAATTAATGGACAGCTAATATTATGTTTTTGTTGCTTTTTCTATATTTTTATAATTTATTTTATTTAAGAATACATTTGAGAAAAAATTGTGAAGAAAATAAATGAAAAAAGTGCCTTTCCTAATAAAATATGATGTCAAAGTTGAATTTGTATGACTTTTTTGATTTTGCAAACAATTAGTAGACAAACTGTATATAATTGAAAATATATGAAAATGAAATATACATATCAAAATTCGAGCATCTTAGTCTAGCGCTCGTAGCACACTGACTAGAACCACTAACCATACAACACATAGACTAGACAAGTAGAACAAGCGTTTTCAGCGTATAGTATCGCTTCAGGCAGTGAAAATATTAGCCGGCATAGTCAGTGCGCTACGAACGTTCAACCGAAATAGTCAAATTCTCATACGGAAGATGACTGTATGCTATTTTCCTTGCTCTCTCTCTCTCTCTCTCTGCTCTCTCAAATATATATGTATGTGCATATACATATGTATGTATGTATGCACAAGCAGCAGCAGCAGCAGCTCACAAAAATTCAAATTTGTTCATCCAGAGATCGCATTTCTTCCCTTTCGAGCGAAGAGTATACCAAACTGCTGAAAGCGTTTGCCATGGTCATGCAAATTGTTCAGATTTTTGTTATTATTTGTGTGAAGGGTATGAAAACGTTGATGCGTATGAAGAATATGTTTTCGCAACGAGCATGCACACACACTTACAGTCCTTTCCCTACATGTATAAGCATGTGTGTGCCTGTGTGCGAAACTTTATTCTTGCTGCTTCTGAAAATTGTAAGAACCCAGCGTTTGATGTTGCTTGACCTTGCGAATTGCATACACACATTTGCATACATATGTGTGTGTATGAGCGATGATAGAATTTTTCGAGTGTGTCGCGATTCAGTAGTTTGATAATTTTTGAATTGTAGAGTGACTGTCAAATGAGCATTTAAGAACTGCAAGTCATTTGTTCACTCTTGTATATTATAAAACTTGTAAATTATAAAACTACTGAATCGCGGCACACTTGAAAAATTCTATCGTCGCTGTGTGTCTATGGAGTTCGCAAGGTCAAGCAACATTAAACGCTGGGTTCTGACAATTTGTACAAGCAGCAAGAATAGAGTTTCGAACACAGGCACACAAATACACACATAAATGCAAGCAAGGGACTGTATGTGTGTGTGTAAACTTGTCGCGAAAACATTCTTCATTTTATACCATTCACAAAATAATTATATAATCTGAACAATTTGCATGAGCATCGCAAACGCTTTCAGCAGTTTGGTATACTCTTTGCTCGAAAGGGAAGAGATGCGATCTCTGGGCGAAGAAATTTGAATTTTGTGAGCTGCTGCTGCTGCCTGTGCGTACACACATATACATATATATGTACATACATATATATTTGACAGAGCAGAAAGAGATAGAGATAGAGAGAGAGAGATCAAGGCAAAATAGCATACAGTCATTTTTCGTATGAGAATTCGACCATTTCGGTTGAACGCTCGTAGCGAACTGACTATGCCGGACCATATTTTCACTGCCTGAAGTGATAAGCGACGATACGAGCAAATATGAAGTTGGTTGGTCCGGCAAGCGGCTTCGCTATACGCTGAAAACGCTTGTTCTACTTGTCTAGTCTATGTGTTGTATGGTTAGTACTCGTATTTAACACAATTTACGGAGAATGATATTTTCTCCATAACGTTTTCCTTAAGAGGAATTTAATGGAATTCGCTCTTTAAATTTAGTACTGAAAAGTATTTATTCTCGCCTAACAGTGCAATAATTTCTCCGATTTTAGGAATAGTTTATCTATCCAACTCATTTCGTAAGTTTGATTGGATCCAGAACCTATTAAGAATTTGAAACCCATTTCTCGTTCTGTAATGAAAATACAGTAATGAGGAGCAAGTTTAATCTAAGAAATATACTTCCAATGCATCTAAGGACGCTTGTTTTGAGACTTCTATGAGTTCGCATACCTTTTGCGGCTCTAAAACAGTGTAGTAGTCCTGGTCATTAATGTCAGTTGTGCATGGTGCTTCTGATACGTGTTCTTCAGTAGGAAACTTAGTAAGTCTAATATCAAAATGAAATTGAACTTGGAAGTTCTGAGGGGGACCTAATTGGCCGGTGGTCCATTAGCCCATAGGCTAGCCGTTGGTATCGCTTTCGCTTGTTGGGCTGGAGGTTGTTGATTGAAGTTTGGAGTAAAGCCGCTCCTGTGTTCTTTGCTTTTTACCAAGGTACACAAGTGCATAGAATGGCTTAGATCCCTTTGTTCTTTGATTGCCAAGAGACGTGATGAATTTACATTTAGTATTGCCATATAGGTATCTAGAGCTTATTTTCTATAATTCTAATTCTGGCGGATATTCCCCAAATCTGCACACCGTAGAGCCAAATCGTGGCTACACAGTGGAAATAGATCGCTCTCTTAGCTCTCAGTGACATGGTGATTCGTCTGTTAATCAGCCACCGCAGTTGTTGCATGTGTTGCCCACATCTCCTGACCGTACCTTTTAGGTGAGGACCAAATGTTAGGCGCTTGACAAGGGTGATGCCAAGATACTTTGCCTGCAAAGATTGGTCCAAAGTTACTCCATCTAACCGTATAGGCGGGGTGTGGGTGATGAGTGTTTTCAAGGTAAAGCATGGGTTTGTGGTCTTTCGTGGGTTTATCTTCAGTCCCCCACCTTTTACACCAGGCTGCCAGTGTATTCAGGTAGCTTTCCACTCCGTCTGCTGCCTCAGTGCAGCATTTCGAGCTGTAGAGCACTGCAATGTCGTCTGCATATGTAGAGAGAAGAGCTTTACTACGAGTCTCCATGTAGTGCATGCTAGGGGAGATTTAATCAGCTGTGTATATGGAGTAGAGCAGCGGCCCTAATACGCTACCCTGTGGAACCCCAGCTCTCATTCGGCAAGGAGTCGAATAGATGCTCCGTACTCTGACCATAAACTGACTCCAGGTACGATCGTAAGATCCCGAAGTAAGGTGCTGAGGAGAGCTTTTTGATTTTGCTTAAAAGCCTAATGCGGTATTCCAGGTCATCAAAGGCATGAAGAATGTGCTTCGTCAGCCTGAGAACCTGTTCTACAGTTCCATGTCCCTCCCGAAAGCCAAACTGGTGATCCGTAAAATACGACATTCCCTGATTGTACTTCAAAGTCGATTGGCACTTAGTCTCTCCCATACTTTAGATAATGACGACAGGAGACTTATTGGATGATACAACTCAGGGTCATCCTCTGGTTTTCCTGGTTTATGGATCATTACAATTGCTGTCATCTTCCACCCTCAGCATGGCATTAAATATTAAAGCTATAAAGATAATCGCCCGAGTAAGGAGGGCTTTTAGCGTTGCATTACAAACTCAACCAGGTGCTTTCTTCATCGGGAGGGACTTTATGACTTCAGCAATTTCCTCAACCCTAACTGCTTTAATGGGTAAAGACATTTGTAGAGGTCCCTGCAGACTATCAGTGGTCTCTTTGAGCTGATCGTCAGTGGCAAATTCGTAGGCCACGAACCTGGCCTTTAAATGCTTAGCAAACAAATTCGCTTGCTCCTCTTCTCTCTACATATTCTCCCCGTTCCTGGCGAGATCACCGCTTGGACACCGGTTTGGTACCTGTCTAAACAGTTGTCTCTTAAGCGACTTAGTACACTTCCAAAGCGAGTATCCAGCATTAACTGTATAATCAAGCGAAGCCAGCTTCTGCTCAAAGAAGATGCTTTGAAGTTCTTTCAATACATTTCGTAGTTGCTTAGCAGCCCGGTTCCATAAAATTCGGTCCCATGGGTCCTGATCTGATTGCGCGTCTTCGAAGTCTTCTTTTCTGCGACAAAAGGTCTCTGGCCTGTCTTGTTAGTGGCATTCCATAGGTGGAACCATCTAGGGTTCAGAAGGTGTTGATGCAGCAGAAGCCGTATAAATGCTCTCAGTGAAGCTATTGATAGCCATCTCAATATCTTCACCAGAGTTTAGGTCGGTATTCAGCTGAATTGAACTCTCTAAGTGTTGCCTAAAGACGAGCAGATCTGTGTGCTTGGTGATTAGAGGACGGCTTGTGTTTATCCTGTTTATGCCTTCTGTCTCAATACTAATGACTAGGGCCAGATGATCAGGGTCCTGATCCCAGCTCTGTGTTATGGTTGCTCGAGAATACGGTATTCCATGGTACAGGGTAGAGTCTATGCAAGAAGGCGTGTGGTGAGACACACCAGTAGCAAGGATCCTAGAGCCAGTAACTGAGATGGCTTCTGCTAGTTCCCCTAGGTGAGTTGTGTCTCCCCACAACCAATGACGGGCATTCCAATCGCCACCAACTAAATACCTTTGGCCGCAAGCGCGAAGTGTGTTGATGAAATGCATTTCCTCAATCCTGACCCTTGGAGGGCAGTAAATAGCGCTGAACTCCACTTCTCCCAAGACCGTATCTACTTTTACTGATGACATTTGTATGTTACGGGTCTCAATGACTCTTTGAGGGAAATTGCGCAGATTGGTCCTCACAAATACCGCCGCTCCGCTAACGCTGTTATTATTTCATTATGGTCTGAAACCTGGATAGCAGACATATCCATATATTTTTATAGTGTCTCCACGCTTAATCCTGATCTCCGTTAAAAAAAGAATGTCGACGCTGTTGTTGTGTGCGAAGAGCTCAACTTCTTTAGCTTTTGATGAAATGCCGTTAGCATTCCAGATAAGAACCTTTAGTGGATTCATTGTGAAACTGCAACGTTGCTTTGAGACGGAAGATTTGGTCTTTCCCCAGTCCAATCCTTAATCATATTGGTCAGCTCTAGTACTATTTCCAATACGTTGGTTTACGTGCCTGTTATGTTGTTGCTGTTCTTGTTGCTGTTCTTGTTGCTGCTGCTGCAACCACACAAGAAACTGTTGTTCTTGTTGTTGATGGAGCTGCTGTTGCCACTATTGAAACTTTTCCTGCTGCTGTTGCAGCACTGCCTGGAATTCAAGAGGGCTTTGTTGCAGATTATTCAATCCATGTTGCTGAGGAATTTGATGCGTTAAGAGAATTATGGAGACGATTCTGAGCAGATCCGTCTTTGCAATGTGTTGCAATAGGATTTATTTTTACTATTGTAGCATAAGAGACTTCTGTATTGCTACCAGTGCCTTTCGATGGCTGATGTTGAGTTAGCTGCGGCTGTTGCTGTGTTGTCTGTCTGTTAGCCCTTTGTTTACGACCAGACCTTAAGATAGGAAATACCTGATGCGCTGTAGAAAGTGCGGGAGTATAAGCATAATCCTTCTGTGCATTTAAGGGAACGTGTCTTAGCCTATTTGGATTATTTTCCCTGCTTTCTGTCCCCATAGATCGGCGAAGAAATTCCTGATACCATTCACATCCTTTATAACTAGCCATGTGGCTGCCAGAGTAGTGTATGCATTTGGGCTGTGCATCTGGGGGACATGTACATTATATTGTTTGGTGGTTTTCACCACATCGGGCACAATTGTACTGGCCGCGGCAGTATTTAGCAGTGTGAACCTCGTAGCCCAGTCATTCAAAATCAGCAGTGATATCTTTATTTAGAGTGCTGTTGGCTAGATCTTTTACAACTATTAGGTGTGGCTTTTCCGACTGCATTTGATATGTGTGGAGTTCTATTCCAGTTTCTTCCAATCGATCCACAATGGCTCTGTAGCTGTCGCTGTCATTAGGGAAGATTCTGACCGTTTTCCCTTGATTAGTTTTGATAATAATGTTATTCAAACTTGCCACTTCGCTTATAAGCTCGAAAAGGTCATATAAGTTGCTAATATTGGAAACAATTTGAGGTGGTTTTGAGGATCCCTTAAGTTGCTTATCACTGATAGGCACTTCAGGCTGAGTATTAAGATCTGATGATGTTCATTTGTACAGTTGTTGCTGAGACCGACTGCGTCTACATGCACCGGGTCTACCTCTTCCTCTTCATCGCTTGAGACGTCCATGTCGAGAGTGGCAAATCTATTGTTAGAGTTTGCTTGTCGGCTTGTAGTTGGGCGAGCGTCCCGAATTTGAGCAGCACTCACTCGCTTAAAGTTGGAAATAGGTGACATAGGATTTTCAATTTTCCTTTTACTTGATCGCCGCATTTGTGCGTTCAAAAATCTTTCGCCAGCGTTAGAAGTTTTTGCTGTTGCGTCATTATTACTTATTGTATGGCAAGTACTACTTATTGTAGTAGTTGCCATTGTGTAATTGGTGATGCTGGAGGCACTGGTAAATGTTACATTTGTTGTTGTTGTGCAGTTGCTTTGGGTTACGATGTGTGATGATCGTTGACGTTCTGAGCAACACTCAGATCGAATCACAGAAAGTAGTTTTCTTGCTATTTAAAGCATTTTCTCATAATCAATCGACTTAGCCGAGAGCCAGAGAGAATATTCTCATCCATTGTTTTAATTTTACAGTTACTTGAATCGTAATATGCACTATATAATTTATGCACCAAAATGTTTTTTAAACAGTGCACAGAATATCAACTTTACTAATAAGAAACATTTTTATTGCCCCTCTTTAGCGGCAGTGCGCGGGAAGAGGGGCCAGAGAGAGGGGGCAGTACTGCAGTTCTCTTGGTGCTTTTGTTTTTGTCCAATTGCCGGCACCGCGCAAAGCAGCATCCGAATTTTATGATGTGTGCTATTTTTAGCACACACGAGAATGCACAAGTAAAGCAGAATAGATAAAACGATTTTGCAAGCGCGACACTACCGATCACTGAGATCAAATTAGCGATAGACCCCATAAAGTATATATATTCTTGATTAGGAAGACGAGCTAAGTCGATTTAGGCCTGTCCGTCTGTCTTTCCGTCCGTCTATCCGTATAAAAGCAGCGATCTTACATAAGCTATGATATTTTAAGTATTTACTCGAGTTTACCATACGCATTACGAGTTTATATTTTATTCGATAACTCATTATTCCTTATTATCTATAAAAATCGATAATTTAACTTCGACTTTTAAGCATAAGTCCTTTTACAGTGTATGTATATCCGTGTATTGAATACAAAGATGTTGTAATTTTTGGATTTTGGATACCACGTTTCTTTCTGGCCAAACGTGCAAAAAACGTATTTTACAGAACGTAAGAGTGCCTGTAGGCACTTATTTTATTTTTAATTTTAAAAAAGTTACTAAGAGCTTTTAGTTAATTTTAAAATTGTAGAACTGTTAAAAACAATTGTCAAAAAACTGCCAAAGTTTTAAAGCTCCCGACACTTTAAACGGTACTTTTAATTAACATATAAAAATTTGGTTGCCAGCAGCTATTTTACAACTGCTTGCACTTCTTGTGCGATTTGTGTGTGATTTTTATTTATTGTTGAATTTTTTTAATAGAGATTGAAAAATGGCTTTCAGAGCTGCTGGAGTTGTTCGAATCAGTCCCGTCGGATGTGGACATGTCGAGTATATCAAGTGACAACGAGGATAAAGACCTGGCAGAAGCACTAAACACTGTATTAGAAGATGCCTCTACTGTATCCTTAATATTCAGTAATCTTGAAAACATTGAAAGTACTGTGCAGAACCATGAGCCTTTCCGAAAATTTCCTAAAAGGCCTCGATCACCATTGCCAGTTATTGAAGGAGCAACACGTATATCTTTACCGTCTTCTGGTGGCTTGAATGGGCTTGGTAAGCAAGTCATTACTTTGATTTGTAATTAAACTGATTAGTTTTTTATGAATAGGTATCGAATCAATTAAAAAGGAACCTAGTAAAGTTATATGTCGACAGCAATCTATGCAATTGCACATAAACAATGTAGCTTTTCAAGGCGAATCTTCGTTGCCATCCAAAATAAGTGATCTGAAAACTCCGTATGAACTACTTTGTTATTTTTTAAACTCGGACATTATAAGTAAATATTATAGCAAAATCACAGCCACTAACTATACAACACATAGACTAGACAAGTAGAACAAGCGTTTTCAGTGCATAGTGAAGCCGTATGGCGAACCAATCAACTTCGTATGTGCTCGTATCGGTCGCTTATCGCTTCAGGCAGTGAAAATATTGTCCGGCATAGTCAGTGCGCTACGAGCGTTCAACCGAAATGGTCAAATTCTCATACGAAGAACGACTGCATGCTATATTTCCTTGCTCTCTCTCTCTCTCCCTCTCTCTCTGCTCTGTCAAATATATATGTATGTACGCACAGGCAGCAGCAGAGATCACATTTCTTCCCTTTCGAGAGAAGAGTATAACAAACTGCTGAAAGCGTTTGCCATGCTCATGCAAATTGTTCAGATTTTTATTATTAAAAAAAAAGCAACAAACAACAAAAACAACAATATAAGAAAAAACCCCAGCAGCGTTAGCTAGCTCAACGAGTAAGAAAAAAATAAATAAATAATAAAATAATACTAAGCAATTGCATAGGCCATCAGCATTAAATTAATTTGATTTTAATCGTAAATTAATTGGAACTGTAAAACAAAACATTCTGTCAACGCCTTTTTAATTAGTATTGAATTTCGTTGAGAATACTGTCAGTGTAAAGTGATCTCGGTTTGACATTCTAAGCGAATGCACTGTATAAACAGAGCAGACGATAACAGAGGCGACGAACTAATCTCTTCCTATATACAACATAAACAAAAGAAAATGACAGACGAACAAGTAACGCAACTCGAAGCTCAAGTGCGCGCAGTTCTAGAACAGAAGGCAGCAAGATTCGAACAAAAAATGGATAGTTTTACAGCAAAATTTGCCCAGCTAAAAGGGATAGCTCCACAAATAGAAGTTAACGAGGAGATAAAAAAAATACCCGGGGTCAAATGCGACGAGCCCTTGGACATAGTAAAGTCTATCCCAGAGTTCGATGGGAAACAGGATAATTTTGTCTCACGGAGACAGGCCGCGTGTTCCGCTTTTAAAGTATTTCAGCCATATAATGGCAGCTCTGGTCTGGCTCTAGTCCAACAGGCTGAGTCAAGCAATGAAAGAGGAATCTTTGCTGCTAATTTTGCAAAACATTCTGAAGAAAAACCGCAGAAATTTAATGGCCAGAAGACCCAGAACTGGCGTCAAAATGGTCAACAAGAAAATGACGGTTCTTATCATAAGAAGAACCCTCATTTCCAGAAAAACACAGGGGATAATAATCAAAATCAATAAAAGCCAAGTAGTTCTAAACAACGCTTCCATCATCGCGGACCTGAAGCAATGGAAGTTGACTCTTCTTAGCGGTTTAGGCAATCCACTCAAGGCTATAGAAACAACAAAAAATATGGGAACCAGTCCATGAGAACACAACAGAATTTAAATCATCATCATAACCCCAGGAAGAAAGTACTGACGGTTACGAGTCTTACTCACAGCATGAGGCAGAAGCAGTTGAGGATGATTTATCAGGAGTAGAAAGCAAAGAACGTACGATAGCAGGGTGGACTATTAGGTGACACAGGAGCCTCGAAAAATATATTAAGCCCCTTTCGGAATTGGCACATTGGATGTCAGTCAACTGCCCATTCCAAGTTAAATCAATCCATGGACACAAAAAGATTCAACAAAAGTGTCTCATTCACCTTTTTAAAGTAAAATCCCTTTTTATGCTCGAATCATTAAAAGGTTTTGATGGCATAATTGGCGTTGACTTATTAAACCAGGTTAACGCGAAAAAGGGTACCGAAGAAATCAAATTCACTGTCAACAAGTGAATCATTTTGAAATTCATGATGTAGACGTCCCTGCCGCGATTAGACCCACTTTAAATCATATGATTGACAGAATGATAACCGTCTTCGCAGACGAGTCTTTACCATATACCATAAACACCATCGCCACAATTCCAACGGACGACGAACCGGTATACTCTAAGCTTACCCCATATCCCATGGGCGTGTCAGAATTTATCAACGCAGAAGTTAAACTTCTGGCGAATGGAATAATTAGACCCACAAAGTAACCCTATAATAATCCAATATGGGTGGTCGACAAAAAAGGGGTCGACGTATCTGGCCATAAAAAGAAACGTCTGGTAATCGATTTTCGTAAGTTAAATCAGAAGACAACCGACGAAAAATACCCTATCCTAAATATTTCGACCATATTGTCGAATATGGGTGAGGCTCAGTATTTCACAACACTGGACTTGAAGTCGGGCTTTCACCAAATATAATTGACGGAAAGAGACAGGGAAAAACCGCACTCTCTGTAAACAATGGAAAGTATAAATTTTGCAGACTTCCTTTTGGGCTAAAGTATTTTCCAGAGGGCGATAGATGTCCTCAGGGATCAAATTGGAAAAACTTGTTACGTCTATGTGGATGACGTAATACTTTTTTCACCCAATAAGGAAGACCATGTCAAACATATTGAATGGGTCTTGAAAAGCCTTAGGGACGCTGGCATGAGAGTTTCTCAGGAGAAATACAAGTTCTTCAAAATATACGAAGAATACTTGGGATCCCAGTATGCAGAGGCGGAATCTAAACGTCGGCTGACAAGGTACAAACCATAAACATTTTCAACCGCCAAAAACCTTGTTCAACGTACGTTTCCTTGCTGAGTTATTACAGGTGCCTTATAGCAGGATTCGGCAGCATCGCAAGACCCCTAAAGGAGATCTTGAAAGGCGAAAATGGGAAAATAAGAACCAATCATTCAAGGAAAGTAAAACTGGAATTAAACCAAACCCAGTTAGACGCTTTTAACATATTAAAAGAGTTGCTAGCCTCTAATGATGTGCTGTTGGCATATCGTGATTTAAAAAAAAAACATTTGAGCTAACAACAGACGCGTCAGGCCAAGGGCTCAGTGCTGTGCTATCACAGGCGGACACTCTATAACAATGATATTGAGCTCATTTCGAGACAACGAGATTAACTTTGCAACAAATGAGCGAGAGCTCCTAGCCATTGTGTGGGCACTGAAAAACCTCAGAAATTACTTGTACGGTGTTAAAAACCTTAACATTTATAAACCAGGCAAAGAAAACCTTGTGGCAGACGCTCTGTATCGCCAGAATATCTACGCTCTGGAGAACACGGCAGAATCTGATGTCGCTACGATTCAAACCGAAGAGTCTCTAACCTACCCAATCAAGACAACAGACAAACCGCTCAAGTCCGAGTCCAAGTTCAAGTCCAAGTTCCGCAACCAAGATTATACTGGAGGAAAGCACTGCCCCCCAGCTCAAGACCTATATCTTGCTTAGAACGAAAACCCGACATGTCATACAGTTTTCCGATCGCATCACACTGATACAAACTCTACGAAAGGTTGTAAGCTCCGAGGTTACTAACGCAATATATTGTGAACTTCTTATTCTAGCCTTTATCGAACATAATCTACTGAAGGAATTCCCCTCAACAACGTTTCGGCATTCAAAAATTTTGTGATAAATACATCAGACATTATAGAACAAAGGGAAATAGCTACAGCGGAGCATAATCGCGCTCATCGCGCAGCTCAAGAGAATGCACAACAAATACTTAGGGAAAATTTTTTTTCGAAAATGAGTCGTTTAACAACTGAAATAGCCGCAAACTGTCGAGTATGCACTATGAACAAACCCGATCAGACAAGAACTAGGGAAAACTCCTATACCTTCATATGCTGGAGAAGTGCTACATGTAGACATTTACTCCACAGATGGGAAATATTTTTTAACCTGTATCGATCAATTTTTAAAATTTGCAGTCGTTCAACCAATCCGTTCACGCGCAATCGTAGACATAAAGGCTCCACTCCTACAACTTTTAAATTTTTTTTCCCAAAACAAGAACAATTTACTGCGATAATGAAAAGTGTCTAAGCTCGGAGACCACTAGGGCAATGTTGTCAAAAAACCTTGACATAGTGAACGCACTGCCCTTATATAGTATATCTAACGGGCAGGTCGAGCGTTTTTACGGCACTTTAGGGGATATAAGCCGTTGCCTAAAAAATGGAAATCACATTGAAGATACTGTTGACAGTACTCTCCTTGCAACAATAAAATACAATACGTCGATTTATTCGGTGATAAAGAAAAAGCCGATAGAAATTGTTCACAATATTCCTATAGACGTTGCAGTGCAGATAAAAGTCTTAAAAGCAGCATAACATGAACAGGATCCAAAAATCGTATAAAGTAGGTAATAAAGTATGGGTAAAGTCCAATAAGAGACTAGAAAATAAACTTTTGCCCTTATTCACCGAAGCAATGGTCGAAGCAGACCTTGGGACAACGGTCCTTATAAAGGGGAGTGTTGTCCATAAGGACAACCTTAAGTAGACCATTTTTTTTAATTTTTAAAGCACCTTTTTAATAACCACCGTTTTTTACCTTATAAATATATCTTAGTTTTAGCAATAGCGACTGTGACTGTAACTAAAGCGACTTCGAGACTTAATGACTATACGCACGCGGACTACATTCCTATAATAGACGGGGACGTGACAATTTGGGCTACATGGGACACACGACTTACTTGACGACATACGAGACCTACGTTGACGAGACATGGAACTTAGTGGACAAACTACCCAAAGACCATATGAGACAACTACTTAAGACCGACTTATAACACATAGCCACTCTAATTAGTACCCATAAGGTTCACCATAGACAAACCAGAAGTATAAGCTTGATAGGAAGTGCCCTTAAGGCAATAGCAGGAACCCCAGATTTTGACGACTGGGAGCAAATAAAATTTAAGTTAAAATAATTAGTAGATTCTGAAAACAAAGAAATCAAGATCAAGAAAAAAGAAAATGTTCCTGAAGTCGGACATTTTTATACGACTGTCTTTGCAAAAAACAGAATGCAAATTTCGGATCTAGAAGATTTGATTCTTTCTATTTCACTCGCAAAAATAAATTTAATTAGTCCACTCATACTTGACAGCATTGATGTAAAAGAACTAAATGAGCAACTCACAAATATTAGCGTAACAGACCTATTAGAGGTATCGAATATCAAGGCGTTTCAAAATTCCCAACTACTGTATTTTTTAATCAAGTTCCCTAGACGTAAGTTACATTGTAAAAAAATCAATATTTTTCCCGTTCAGCATAATAATATAATGATAAATTTAGAAGGAGACGTGGTGGCCGATTGTGGGACAAATATCTTCGCTGTACGCGACTGCGCCTCTACAATGAGCACCACTATCTGCAAACAGTTACACAAGGCAACGTGTGACCAACAGTTGGTCTAGGGTGGCACTGCACAATGCACTACACGCCTTGGGCATCTAAAGCCCATAATCTTAGTCAATAAAGGCATAATAATCATCAACAGCGCCTCAATTCATATAGTGCACCGGAACTAGCCAACAGGTCACGGGGACTTATTTAGCCACCTTCGATGACCATGTCTCACTGAATGGAACCCGCTACGTAAACCATCGGGGTATTCTGAGAAAAAAGCCAGTAGTTTCGATGACAGAAATAGCCAACGTCACACTATTCCGAGAACACCTGAGCCTCCCGTTTCTACCCGACCTGAGTTTGAGTAATTTTTGCCACATCAGTAATCTCAAGGCCGAAGGTCATTTGGTTGTGTCATCGTCATTGTTTCTTTTGTCTTCCTCCTAACCATCGGTTTCAAACTATGTCAACGCGAATCGACCCGGGGAGGAGTTAACACGCGCCGATCAAATAGTGCTGACAACGAGTTAGCAACTTCTACACCGGATGCCGTTGCGACAGAGTTACAGTCGAAATTGGACACCAGAACGCAGAAGCGTGCACGGAAGATGCAAGCACAGCGTTCTGTCGGCCCGGCCGTCGGCAGCGATGGCTTGGAGCCGTCTTTTAGTTTTATAAAAAGTAAGTTTATAATATTCTCTCAAAAAGTTCACACGAGCAATCAATTAAAAGATTCTAATAATATAAAACGGTCTTATTATAATTTATACATTATGGAGTCTGCCACGCCTCCTTCTGCCTGTTATATACATTTTCACAAAACCATTACTCCCTGATTTCCCATTTTCAATGGGTTCATGCTATAAAAAATATGCTCTTCTACTAATTAATCTAGGAGCTTCCTCTAGTAAAGTTCTATCTTGTAAGGACTTTATCAACTTTAGTATAGACTATAACAATAATAGGACTTTAATAGAAATATTCTAAGATAAAAAGAAGTCCTAAGGAATGTGTCCTCTATCAAGCATATATAATTTTGGGGCTTACGATCCAAAAATGTGGAAATTACAGGATATTTTTTTTTTGTGTGAAACGCCCGGAAAGGGGCATCAAAATGATTTTTGGGTCATCAATAGAGGAGGTCTCCAGTAACTCAATTGTCTAATTTTTGTGATATTTCGGTTTGCGACGTCCCCTTTGAGCGTAGATATATCCGTCATATGTTTTTGATCTTGGGTTGTCAACCCGATCCAAATTTCAAGCCGCTAGCATCAATACTGCTCAAAATATATAACTATTTGTAAAATCACTGTATAGTCAGATCCGATCCGAAAATATATATTTTTTTGATCTAAATTTATATGGTCGCACTTCCGATTTTTGACTTGGATTGTCAACGCGAGTATACATTCCAAATTTCAACTATCTAACGTTTGACGTTGCTTGACCTTGTGAACTGCACACACACACATTTGAATATGTGTCTGTATGGTGAGCGATGATTTTGTGAAACATTACCAGGCAATTTGTATTATAAGAAATAAAATCAGAGGTTCAGAAAGTGCTACTCTATCATCTTATAATACGGTTTTAAATTTTAACGCTATTTTCGCTAGGGTTGACTTTACGTAAGCTGATAAGACACCAACTCGTGTTTTACTATAAAAACTTAGTGTCCTTCGACAGGATTTTGAATCTTCACTTCTTTGTCTCTGGTCTTAGGAAATGCTTGAAGGCCGTCGTATTTCCAGCTCAACCTGAAACTTTACAGGACGCTTTATCGTCATGGTATATTCCCTATACAAAAACCGTACCCTCGTTATCAGAATAAGGATAATAATAACGGTCAAGGCAAAAATTCACAGACTAATAAAAAATTATAAGGATAGAGCAAATTCACAATCGAACTCTCAACAGAATTCCTTAAAACAGCGGTTTTAAGCTCAAGAACGCGCTTTCGTCAGCCGACAAACTTTAATAGAAAGTCCTCAGAGTCGTCAGAATGTAAATTATACGGCCCAAGAACAAGGTAATAGTAATAATAATAATGATTACCAGTCCCTTGCTGAAGAAAGTGTTCAAGATGATTTGTTTAATTTTTTAGGAATACATCCTTCCTCCCTTACATCGAAACGGATGTAGGAGGCGGCCTCTTGCTCAAATTGTTAATCGATACTGGAGTATAAAAAAACTACATTAAATCCTTGCCCGACTTGAAAATCATTATTCCTGTCAAAAAACCTTTCCAAGTTAAATCAATTTGTGGTGGTACTCAAATTGTTCAATGAAACATCATTTTTTTTCTTATTACCAACCTTAAAGGAATTTGATGCTATCGTAGGCCTCGATTTGCTCATGCAAGTCAAAGCTCACATTGACCTTAACAGCGGTGTCATTAATTTTAAATCTAATCTTCAATAATTGTGATCATGTAAATTTTACCAGCATTGATGATTCAGACGTGCCACTGGGTATGAAAGAATCTTTCAATAAAATAAAAAAATAGGTCAAGAGCCTTTGCTGACCTTAATACTGTGGCTACCATTCGAACAGATAATGAACCAGTGTAGTCAATGTTATACCCTTGTAAGGTTACTTTTTCAGCTGGGGTGGGTCTCAATCTGACCAGGGCCACTCACAATACATTTGTAAAGTGCTGGGACGTGGGCTTAAGGAATAGGAAAGGGGGCTGGTTGGGTTCGCTACTCCACGTACCTGAATACGTTCATGCGGGGGCCGAAATGCGTGCGATGCGTGAACGCCGATACTCTCGAGGCCGCTCACGAATATTAAGTGTTAAGGTCGGGACGTCGCCTCGGTCAGATTGCCGGTTAGCTTCAACGGAGTTCCTACGGAGGTAGTACCACTGGCGAGGAACGTGCAAAGCGTTTCCGCCGGCGTTCGCTCTGAGCCACGAGCCACGTGGGTTTTCTAGCCGGGGTTTCTCCACACGGCGAGCGTGCTCGTGGCCACGCCACGACTACCGTTTAATAACTACTTTTGGGTTCTCTACGGGTTTTGCCACGTCGATCCACCAGCATTAGTATCTTAAAGATTGGGGTAGATTATTTTTAGAATGAAGAGACTTGATATTCAATTAGTGGTTATTTATTAAACTGTGGTTGTTTTCTACTTTGCTTTTCTACGCGGCCCTGCCACACTGGTTCTTCGGAGCCCTAGCGCTTCCAACGTTACTTACGGCTTGCCTTCTTGCTCGCTGTTTCTCGCTTCTTCGTGTGTCCAAACCCAACTCTCTCTCGTGTTCGAAAACTTACTCCCTTTTATCCTCGACTTGAGCAGCCCGTACGCCTCGGCAATGCAACTTCACCACGGCTTTTGCTCTTTACCTCCAAGCTTTAACCATGCTAGGCTAGGTTGCATTGCCGATCGTCTTTCTTGCGCGCGCTCAAGCCGCTATTTTAAAATGACATCAGCTAAATCCTAATCTATCTTATATTCTATTAGCTATTGCGCTTAACCGACTTATATACTTCTCGCGCTTACGTATCAGCAACTTCTTGAGAATGGCATTATCCGACCATTAAGGTCGCCTTATAACAAAAAGGGTGTTGACAATTTCGGACACAAAAAAAGATAATTTTTATTGATTTCAGGAAACTTAACCAAAAAACAGTGAGCGATAAATACCCAATACCCGCAATTTCGACGATAATGTCAAACATGGGTGAAGCTCAATATTACTCAACAATGGACCTGAAAAACAGAATGTGGATGACGTAATAATATTTTCCGAAAATAAAGAGGATCACATCAAACACATTGGTTGGGTCTAAAAAAATCTTTACGAGGCCGGTATAAGGATTTCCTAAGAAAGAAAACTGTAGAATATTTGGGATTTGTTGTCACTAGAGGCGGAATTAAAACATCCCCCGATAAGGTGTGGGACAAAGAATGAGCGTGAATATTTAGCAATAGTTTGGGCTCTTAAGAACCTCCGGAATTACCTGTACGGAGTTAAAGATCTCAACATCTATACGGACCATCACCTCTCAATTTCACGGTTTCGGACCGAAATACAAATGCTAAGATAAAACGCTGGAAAGCCTTTATTGACGTGCACAATGCTTATTTAATTTACAAGCCAGGAAAGGATAATTACGTGGCTGATGCCTTGTCACGTCAAAATGTCAACGCACTGGACTCCGCTTCCCAATGCTCAGAAATGGCTACTATTTATAGCGAAGAATCCCTTACCTACACAATTGACACCACGGACAAACCAGTCAATTGCTTTAATAATCAGATCGTAATCCAAGAATCTGATCCTCTTCTGTAAAGACGCTCATTCTCTTCAAGAACAAAACCAGACACGTCATACAAGTTTCGGATAGAAACATGCTTCTACAAACATTTAAAGATGTAGTGAATGCAGATGTAGTGAATGGTATTCACTGTGAACTACCAATACTTGATTTCATCCAACACAAGCTGATCGAGCTTTTCCCGTCAACAACATTTCGATACTCTAAGTATCTAGTGACGGACATTTTTGACAAATCAGAGCAAAAGGAGAAAGTAATGGTCGAAAATAACAGAGCTCAGCGAGCAGAGCAAAAAAACGTTAAGCTCAATGGCGAAATGTGATCGACATTCGGTAAAACAAAACATGGGTGAAACGCCAATTCCTTATATCCAAGAGAAATATTACACGTTGATGTATTTTCAACAGATCAAAAACATATTTTTACGTTTGTCGAAAAATTTTCCAAGTTTGCAGTAACTCAGCCAATTTGCTCAAGAGCCATCGTTGATTTAAATTTATTCCCTAATATCCTGCGACAATGAGAGATCTCTCAACTCAGAAACTGTTAAATCCTTGATTTCCGTATTTAACATTCAAATTTCAAATGCACCCCCCGCACACAGTGTTTCCAACGGCCAAGTTGAAAGATTTCACAGCAGCCTTAACGGCGATGGCACACTGTATGAAATTTAGTAAACAAATCAACGAAACCATCGACCTAATCCTCATTGCAACAATAGAATATAACAGAACCATTCATTCAGTAACGAACTTGAAACCAATAGAAATTATCAGGTAACACACAGACAAAATTGCAAATTTGAGAGAGAATAAAGAAAGCACAGTTTGATAAAATAGAGCAAGAAAACAAATATAGGAGAATAAAGAGTACAAGATTGGAGTAAGAATTTTGATAAAATCAAACAAACGATTGGGCAATAAGTTGACCCCACTATTTGTATTAGGCATAGTTGAAGCAGACTTAGGATCGACAGTTCTTATAAAAAGGAGGTTGGTCCGTAAAGACAATATTAGAAAATAGGATACTAAACTATAATTCCTTTCTTAGGCTTTAAACAATATTGGGGTTACTTCTAATGGAATTCTGGACTACATACCAGTGCTGGACGGTGACGTAACAGTCTGGGACAGATACGGCAACCTCGGACATACTACGAACGTGATATCCAGTTTCGTAGGATACATGGACGAGACTAGACAAACCTTGAACTTATTCAAACAAGACCATATAAGGAAAGTACTAACTAACGACCTGGACACCTGGACATGACCTCGTTGTGACACTTAAAGTAAATCACAGACATTCTCGTAGCTTAAATATGTTGAGAGCCGCTCTCAAGGTGATAGCAGGTACTCCCGATTTTGATGATTGGGAACAGATCAAGTTTAGACAGCAACAAACAACAGAGTCAGGTAACCAACAAATCGAAATAAACACTCAAATAAAGACTAGACTGAACGAACTGAGTAGAACACTTAATTTAATAAATTATGAAACGATTTTGGCCAAAAACAGAATGATTATTTCAGACTTACAATATTAAATCTTAGCAATAGCCCTATCAAAAATAAACTTAATCAGCCCAACAATGCTAGATAACATCGATGTCAAGGGAATTAGGTTTAAGCATTTCACCAACGTTAGTCTCTCAGACATATTAAAGGTAGCTACAATTAAGACATTTCAAAGTAATGACATGTACTTTTGAATTAAATATCCTATACCTTAGCTAGTTTGACGTGAACGAGACACTGTACGTCAATAACTATGGTGTTTTCAGAAGGAAGCCAGCGGTTTCGGCAGTCACCCAAATCAACATGACTTAATACCGAGAACTCCTTAGCTTACCACTTCTACACGAGCTGAGCCTGACAAATCTACATCGAATTAATCAACTGCAAACAAAGCTAACGTACAGACCCGCGGCAAGCGGCGGCATCATCCTGGTTATCATCATTGTATGTTTGATCCTCTTCAAATGCGCTACACTAATGACGAATCTACAGACAGGCGCAGGGAAGACCGAGGACGCTCTTCACTTGGCTGAGGGAGCAGTTAACATAAGCAGTTCTCACTATACGTCAAGAAAGAAGTGGCGTCAGCCTATGTGTTGTATGGTTAGTGGCGTAGCGAAAATTAATCATATGACTTTTAAAAAATTTTATCCATTACAAACTGGGACATTCCTTCTTCTTTTCTATGAAAGAGTAAAGTTGAATGAGTCAGTATGCCGACGTTTCATGAGGTCTCCAAGCCCAGCAGCTACAACGCTCTTTAATATGATAACGAGCTTGTCATACTTAAATAAGAAGTCCGAGGCCGTCCTCCACTTAAGCAGGAGAGGAGTTGAAAGGATGACTGATAACTTTTTACACATAGCAGAATATCCTTTAAGCATTGCAAGTTCAGGATATTACGCAACGGCATCAGGATCCCAAACATCAGTCAAAAGCAATGTTGTGCACAGAGCGCAGAATCAGCTCTTGTGGGGCACAGGGCTTGGTTTAGTTAAAAAAATATTCTTAGAGTTAATTGATTCTTGGAAATATATCGCGTCGGTCATCACTTTGCAGCATTTAAGCAGTCTTCTCAATTTGCGCAACACCTGTCTTATTTACATTTTATGCTTATATATTTTATTATTTATATACATACATACATATGTATATGTCAGAGCACTAATATTATTTTGAGACATTGTCTTAATGAAGCGAGTTTCGGTCACGCAGAAGTCCTCAACTCAACTAGTTTGTGTCGCACACTTGTGTGTTGTGCCTTACACCAAACCACACTCGTCGACAGCGTCGCCTCGCTATCTCCTCACTAAAACGTTACTTTCTAGTAGCGACAACTCAAATCATAATTATGTCAAATACCCAAAGACGCAGCAACACACACTCCGTGTAACTGTCTCACCGGTGACGATGCACCGAGATCATTGACTCCCTGTCCCACGAGCATGAAATGCGACACTTGCGCAATGTGCAAGGTCAGCAATCCGATCACCTAGATCGAAATGACTTTTACGCACATGTATAATAAGTAAAGTTTGGTGACTGTAATTGCCAAAATAAGCAAGATAGCTAGAATTGCATTTGGCGGCGCTAATCTGATTACGCAAAATAAGTGCATGCATTCTTTGCGGAAATAAAACGTAACGGTTCTTCTCTCGCGCGTTGTTTCATTATGAGAGAGATCTCATATGATGATAACAAAATCAAAACGAAAGCTAAGATGTTGCGTGCAATAGGCAGATAAAAAGAAAAAGGAAAATGAATACGAATAACTGCAAATGAAAATGAATAGGAATAACTTGTACATATTTATAATTTCTTGCAAAAAAAAAGAGGCCAATTATAAATTTTGTGTTTCTAGCTCTAGTCTGATTAACTTTCTACGGGCGTGCAAATCTGACTTTGTGACTCATATGTAATGAGTAAATTGCGACTAATGCCGGAGAAAGTACGCTCTGTTCACATTCATACAGACTAACCCAAATTACAAAAGAACTTAAGTGAAAGTATAATTAAAGAATAGCCGCAAAGCCGACACATCATTAGCTATAACTGTGCTCTTGGAACAATCAAGAACCGAAATTAGCTAACCTTTTTCATCTTTACACAATTTTTTTAATATTTTTTGTGAAAAAAAAACAAGGAACGTACTGATGCGAAATTTACTTAACTTACAAACATAATGAAAAACGTATTATGCCTCGCTTTGCGAAATTGTGTTATTTCTCTTTTGTGTAAATACATATACTACATACACAGAAGAATCAGTCTATAAGGTTTTACTGGGAGTTGATTGTATAAGCGTGTAGAATATCTTGCAATAGAGCTACTTACTTGCCACATTTAGTCAGTTATTATTAATTAAATTTCTTCTTTTTTATTATTTTATATTTTTTTTGTAATTGAAATTTATTCAATAAGTAAACATTTTTCCGTAGCAATCAAAGAATTTAATTTGAATTTATTTTGTATTATTTTTCATCACGAGGGATTCCCAAGTGGAAATTGGACCATTTTGCAGCATTGGGATAATCGAACTCTCCCTGTCAATATAAATATAAATAGATAAATATAGTAATTTATATTAAAGGAAATATGTCAATTTAGATATAGTAGATTCATATTAAATGGAAAACATTGAATACTAACCGTAATGTGATCCGGCTCATGCCAAAGGTGCCAAATTACCCACCACCACATAGCTCCACCAACTGCTACTGCTCCAATTCTAGTTGCCTTTGAGTGGGGCGGCGGTGCACTTCGATATGACACACTGAAAAATTCATATAAATATATTTGAAGAAAATCAGTAAACAAATTATGTAAGGGTTGCAGAGTAATTAGCAAATGCTCATTTTAATTAATTGATCAATAGTTTTTGGCTTACACATGACTTTGTCTATTAATTACTTTTGTGGTATCATTTAAATATTTAATTGCTTTCTCGGTCGCTAAGACACTTTTAAAAACATTTAAATTCCCGAACATTTTTGTTGCTGATAACTAACTAAACATTTAAAAGTTAGCTAGATATGGAAGTAACATAAAATATCGATAGATCAGCGGACGGTGAAATTGTTTTGATACCTTTGTGATAGCACTAACCATACAACACATAGACCGGATATCTAGAACAAACTTTTTCAACGCTTTGCAGCGAGGTTTTAGCTCAACGTTTGTTCTACTTGTCCAGTCTATTTGTTGTATGGTTAGTGCTCGAGCCTAAAGAGAGGGAGCCGAGTAAATAAAAAGACAAATGGGAGCTACAATCTCGCTGCAAAGTGTTGAAAAAGTTTGTTCTAGATGTCCGATCTATGTGTTGTATGGTTAGTGATACAACTTGTATGGTAAGTGGATTTACTTTATTGTGTAACATAATAAACATATGTATAAAAGTATTTATATTAAAAAGAAAACTTTTAAATTTTGCTCTTCAAAATTATGTAAATTATTAGATATAAACTTTAATCTCTAAGTAACTGCATCTGTTTGAAATACATACATCGACAAACTAACACAAAAATCGACAAACAATTAAAAATATCGATATCAACAGTAGTCTATCTTCACTAGTTCTTTATTGTTATTTTAAAGCAGTTTGGCAGGATGAGTCTACTCGAATGGAAAAATGTTGAGTTTTTTGATTTAGTTACTTTGTCGTCGATACAAATAAATGAAACGAATGCTGAAATTACAGCGCACTGTTGCAATATTGTTAAAACTGCAAATGGAAGAACAAAGACCACGTTTGTATTTTGTGCCGAAAGTGGACATGTTTATATTTTAATGGAACATGGTGTTAAATCAAGGCAGATAAGCTTTCAATGGCAGGAAAGCCATCAACCGATTAAATTATGCTCTATAGCAACAACCAATTTACTTGCCGTACTTTCACAAAAAGATGATTATACTGTATGCATTTGTATATATGATCTAAAGCAGATCAAAAAGGACGAACACCCACCATGCATATCAACCGTAAATTTGTACGCAACAAGTATTGCAACAACCTTACAGATATCCGTCGTAGGGCCCGGTGAATTATGTGCATTGGGTGTTGGTTTTGAAAAGGGTGATATTCTGCTACATTTTGGTAGAATCAATCCTGATCTTTCCTTGAATATCCGTCGGCACAGTATTGCCTTAAGTCCAATAAATGGAATACAATTTGCAAATTGTGATCAGCAAAATGAAATGAAAGTTTGCAATGTGTTTATTATAAGTGTCGATGTAATATATTGCGTAGCATTAAATGATAAAAATACAATCCAATCCAAAATAATTCTTGATACCAATAAAAATATGTCTAACCAGTGCTGTACATTATCTCAACCAAATGTTTCAGATTCATTTCTTGTTGTTGGTCGTGATGATGCCATCTACTGTTTTAGACATGACTGCAGGGGACCATGTTATGCCATCGAAGGACATAAACAATTTCTTTCATTGATTGATAATTATCTTGTTGTTGTAGTTAAAACTAATTTTGGATCTGCTATTACAGTTGCTGATATTGATAACAAATTAATTGTTTTGCACAAACGAATATCAACTGTGCTTGATTTTTTAAGTTCAAATAAACTCTACTACTTTATAGCCAAAGATGAAAATTCTAAAAATGTATCTATATGTAATATTTATGCTTTAAACGAATATCCGCAAAATATTAAAGTTAGAACTCTCATAGCAAAGTGTATGCATTATAACGCACTCATGATGTTAAAACAGGAAGAAAGTCCGCATCAAAATAATAATATAGCATATGTTCGTTTGAAATACGGTAATAATTTATTGCTAAAAGGTTTCTATGCTAGAGCAGTTACTGAATATGCTCAAACCATTGGCGTTTTAAAACCTTATCACATTATTTCAAAACTGTTAAGTTCGAGACACAATGATAATTTAATCGAGTATGTAAATAAATTATTAACGAGTGAAGTCGCTTCAATTGAGCATCAGAAATTACTTGAAAGTTGCTTTAATCGTAAAGACCTATGTTGGAGGATTGGACAGTTATGGATTTCGAGAAATGATTCTACCCATATTCCTGATTTTAATAAGATATCAGCTAGAAGTGTCAATATGTCAGACTTGATTGATACAAGAAATAATTTTCATGAAACTGATTTCCACAATGCCGGCGAAGATGATATTCTTAGTTTTTTCCACGAGTATGGACAGGAAGTTTTATCGGCTGATTCAACCAATGTTTTAAATACTTTGAAATCTTTGGTAAAGAGCCATAAAATTAAAAATATTCTGCGTTTTTTAATGATATTTCCAAATTCAGAATTTAACGCAAATTTATTATCGTACTATATAGAAAAAAACTGTTCACCCTGCGATGAAAAGTTACTCTATTATTTGCTCACCCTTTATTTGGGACTATGGCGAGAAAATAAATTATCATCCGAGGATATAACTGATTTTGTAAAGAAAATACCAATTAGATTTGAGAAGGTAATAACACTATCAAAGACTTATTTTCTTGAAATTGAAAATATGGAAGCTAGTGAGCAACCTGACTACATTTCTGAGGAAGATAAAAACTTTCTTCAATGTTTACATCAACCGAATCCAAATCTTGCATCATTGTTTACAATGGACGCACGATTATCGCTCATAATATTGCAAAAAGTGTGCGGTGGTTCCGAAATAAAATTAAAAGATGGTAAACCTTTTTTGGCTGAAAAATTCATGAAAAATGTTATGGATGCCATTTCTGAACTTGAGTCCATCGGGGATCTTAACTACGAAATTACAATCAATAGTTCGCTTGAATCCCACTATAAATTAAATCCAATAGAATTTCGTAACAGGTATTGCGATGTCTGCCGTCAATCGTTGCATATGCCATCGATATATTATCTTTGTCAGCATTCATTCCATAAAGACTGTCTACCTTTTAATTATAACACACAAAAGGACAATAACGTCGAATGTAGTCTGTGCGACTCAAATTTAAAGTACTTTGCATCGGATGATAAAATTGATTTAACCTATAAGTCTTATGATATAATAAACGGAATTTCAAATATCTTCGCTTCTGGTATGGATACCTTAATATCAGCGGAACACTCTACTGGAAAAGAATATTACAAGGCAGCCGTCTCCTATGATATAAACAATCGAAATGCATCGGAATATACGAAAAATCCATTTGATGAGTTATGATTCTAATTATAACTGCTGTTAAATTTTTTGGTAATTTTATAAATATATACACAAACTATGTATTAAATATTAAATAAAACTAAATATTTGATTTTTTATTATATATATGCGTTTATAATACACATTTGTACAATAAAGCACCTGACGTAATTGCACTAAAATGGTGACTCGTAAATCCACCAATATAAATGATTTGTAACCGCATATCAGTGAGGGTCTTCTTGAGAATTTAATTGATCGCCTAACTTTTGTAATTTCTTGGTATTGTACTCGGCTTTCTGAATAAAATGCGCCGAGTATTTTAAGTTTGATGATTCAACTTTTGACTCTTGCGGAACATCCTTTATTGCGTTTTAAAATTCCGTGTTTCGATAACGAAACTGATGGTAAGCGTTCCTTTACAGAGAGATCGTTATAATTCAAAACAAATCAGATGGCTGATTGCCCAATAGGGGAATCATAAACATTCCACCTTTGAGCAAACGCTTTGCTTTTAAAAATTTATATTTTTTTTGTAAGCGGTTGTCTAAATCTTTTCCAGATAGAGCATAATTTTGGGACAGAATATGTTCGATTTTCTTTATTTCGCCAGACAACTCTATCGGTTTAAATAATAATAAAATTCGTATCTGCATCTTATATCCAGTTTTGAAGTCTTAAAATGTACGTGTAAAATTTTTTTGGCGTCATGGTGAAACAGATACTGCGTTTCAACCAATTTTCGAAAATCCTCGTGTACGTGGTTGTCGTCTTTTTTACCAAGGTTTTTGCTACTGTCGTTTTTTGCTAACTGTCGTTTATCTTAAACTCATTTTGGTTTTGACCAATAGTGTTTTCATATTGTAGACATTTATAAAATTTTCAGTAATATCGAAAATGCTGAATAGATTAATACCGGTATGCATCCTTTTGCTCTTGGTAATGCTGTCTTCATGAACAGTTCATTCTTTTCTTAGTAGTAATAAGTCCGTCTTTCCTTATGACCGAAAACCATTTAGATGCTATGAAAGCTAGAGTCTTGAATTTCAATACTTTCCTTTGAGCATGGAAGGGAATAGCCAATCCAAAGGATCAAAGGTTTTGGCTAATTATGACATTAGTCTTTTTGTAATAAGATATTTATGAGGAATTATAACATATCTATGATTTCGCGAAACTAGTGAAACAATGCAATACTAAACAACGGAAAGAAAATTTTCTATTTTGCTGCCACCATTGCTGCCTTAAACACTTTGATACTTTATATATCATGGGCGTTTAATTCACAATAAGTTCAACTTTGAGCAGAAGGTTTTTATTCAGCTTTTAAATCGTTAGAGATTGCATGCCACTAGCTGACGTTCTGACAAATACAGACAACAATAAACGACGACAATAGTGCAGAGATTATTGTCAAAAAAAAAGTAAGAACGTGGCAGTCGGGCGCCACCGACTGCGTCTCTGTAACCATAGGCTACACACGCTTATTGCCAATACCGATAAGTCAGAATCGTGCAGTTAAGCGCCACCTACTGTATTATTCTTTTTAACTCCAAATTTGCTGTCCAAAACATGCTAAATTTACTCTAGTCACTATTTTTAGATTTTAAACAACCCATAGGGTGGCCCTTATTAATGACAGGATTATATGTGGACGAGGTATCTATTGAAACAATTGGCGTACAAATTTTAAAAAGTGATAGCACGCATATATCTATTCTTTGATGTTATTTCCTAACGGGGGCCGAGCAAATCCCATGAAAAAATTGTTTTTTTTAGTCTTATATTAACATTCTTTCTAATTTCAATCAGGTAGATTTAATCCTATTTAAGTTGCTAAATAAGCTAATTTCCAAAAAGATGCTAGTCTTCCTAATAAATAGGTACAATACTACAGACGAAAAAATCATTTAGCCTGAACCATAGCAGCAGGTGTCGCTGAAATATCAACTAAAACTGAGGTCGATGCTTCAAGACGTACAGAAGCGTAAGTATAAGTTAAGCCTGAAAATTAGTATTTTTTTTGCACCACTGCCGTAAAAAAGTAAAAATGCTAAAAAAAATTTCTTGAAATAGACGGTATCAACAATCTATGCTTAAAAAAACTTCTTTCGAAAAGAGTAGGGTTTCTTATCGTGAATATCGTATAAATTTCTTAACCCTATGTCAAGAATCTAGTTATTCTTAAATAAATGATCTGGCCTAGACACTTATTTGTTAGTAACTTAACTACTTTCACTAGTTTTTTTCTTCCTTTATATTTTGTCCCTAAAACCATCAACTTTCTTTAAAATTGCCACATACTATATGCCCATGTATTATAATTAAGTATAAAAGGTCTAGTAATTAGCCTACAGTATTTCTGTTCGTTTACTATTCACAATACTTTTTATACCACAAACCCATTGAAAATGGGAAATGAGAGTAGAATGGTTTTGTGAAAATGTATGTAATAGGCAGGAGGAGGAAAGTATAAATATTCCTGATCAGGTCGCCATGCTGAGTCGATATAGCCATGTCCGTCTATCTGTCCGCCCCATTTAATTTCCTTATAATCGATAAAAATCGATTATTTGACTTCGTTCTTAAGCGTAACTCGTATAAGTCTAGATTATTCAGATTTACTTTGTATACCCGTAAAATTAATACAAAATCTTTGTAATGCTTGGATTTTGGATATCACGCCCCTTTCCGCCCAAATTTGCAAAAAACGTATTTCAAGTACTAGATACTTGTGCTTTTGTAAATATATACATATCATCATCACGCTCTAAAAATTTGATTACGAAAGTCCATCTAGAAGAAAACTTATTTAACAGATAAGTAATAGCCCATACATCAGCCCAATTCCAGCCGATGCGTAATGTGTGTATGTGTGTACATGTATTGTTTGCTATGTATGTAAAAAAGAACCCTAAAATGATTATAAAATCAGATCTTCGCAGGGTTCAAGGTATCTACAAGTCGAGCAGTCACGACTAGTGTACTCTTACTTTTTTATAGTAGTGAAATAAATTAAATAAAATATACAGCTTGTTAGGTCATATGAATTAAACATGCAATCACTTGAATTTTTAAGTATTGTAGATTATAAGCGATTACCACTGTAAAGAGCAGCAGTTAATACAGGGTGGCACAATATTTAGTATAGGGTAAAAAAATGAAGTATAGGCTAAAAAAATAAATAAATAAGATATATTTGAGCTAAACGTAAGATTAAGTACTTAAATTATGTTTATTTTTAAAAAGCATCATCAAAATGACGGCCCTCTTAAAGACGACACTCCTCTAAACCTTATCGCTGATTTGTGAAAACTTTTGTAAATAAATCTAGAGTGATTGCTGCCATTTCTCCACGGATATTTTAATTTAGTTGACTAATGTTCCTAAGATTGCTTGAACGCCTCTTCGAATCGCTTTATCCATATTTTAATTCAATTTGCGCTCAGAGCTTCATTAATGTGTGATAATCCATACTCAGAACAATACAGTCGCCTTGTAGAGATGTATGTGTCGTCGAAGTGGTTAATGTCTACTAAAACTCAACCCACTAGCGAGAGGAGGTGTCGATCTCGCTATGCTCGATCTTCCACTCTTCGCTCTTATATTCTCGCTCTCCCGGTGCGCGTGCTGCACTTAATATTAAAATAAGAAATAAAGACAGTACAAAATTGAAGCTAATGGTGTAATAAAGTGCGTGAAGAGTCGCTTTTTCGGATTCCTGACCCAGTTTGGACTGAACCAGAGACCCTCTTTTCATAGGACACAACTTTTTGTGTTGATCACATTGAATTAAAACATAATTCAATAACTCCCATAACGTCTTTTAGATTGTAGATTTATTCATTGCTCATATAGCTGCATCATAACAAAATATGAACGGAGATCGGATTCGACTTTTCTCCAATCTCTCCTTTAACGTTTATATTCATTTACTGTATTCAGAAATTGTGTATGACTTAATATAGAGTATGTGTAGCTAATTTAAATGTTCGGAGTACGTTTCTTTTCTGAGCGACTGCCACGCCGCACTTTAGTTTGCCGTAGATACACTCAATAGATGACCAATCATGCAACCGCGTGCAACCATTATTTTAAAGTTTTTTGTATCATATATAATCACATATATAAAAGCAGCTTTGGAGACTGCGCTCGAAAATGGAATATATATGGGCATCAACAGCAGCAAATGCGCAAGTGTCACAAGGACGCTGTCTTGCAGAGCCGATGCTGGGCTCCACAATTACACATAAGCGCAAAAACATTTAGGTCTTGTACTGGACAGAGGAATTAATTTCAACACCTATACTGGCGAAAGCCGGAGAGATGGCGTGGCTACTTGCACCTAGAAATAAGTTATTACTTTACAGAAAAGATACAATATATAAATGTATCTTGAACCCTATTTGGAAATACTCGCTTGAAATTTACGGCATTGGGGTAAAATCTAATTTAAATAAAATTAGAGTGGCACAATCAAAAATCTTGAGAACCAGAGACATCAAAGACCATCTGAAGGTTCCTAAGGTGGGCTATGCAATTACATGCAGCGAGTTTTTTTAACGTTTTGGTGATCATCCTAATGTACTAGCCAGATGTCTAACTGCCAAGCCGAGGAAGAGAAGACTCAACAATATACATTTATAAATATCGTAAATAATGTAAATCATTTCCCATATAACTATTACTATGTATATATTATCTCCGATCAATTGTTCTTTACCCTAATACTTAAAAATTGATTAAGTTGAAACTTATGGTAGCAAAAAGCATATCAAATAAAATATACAAATTTTCTCTTTTTGATTGTCAAATGCGTCAAATGGCGTTCCTTATTGGCTTATGCACCGCTTTTCTTTGACAGAAATTTACTGCAACTGCTGAAGACCGTGCTCATACTTGATTTCAAACTGTTTGAGCAATGCTTCAACTTGCCCCGATATTAACTTCATCTTGTCTTTGCATTCTAACAAATCATTTACGGTGATTTTCTCATCTTATATGCTTTGTTAAATCTGTCACATGTGTTTCCGATGAGCGACTGCAAGTTTGTACGCCTGATCAATGGACTTACTGGTATCTTGACACTGCTTTACAGTAGAGCCCTCTATCTTGGGATGTAGTCTCAATATCCTCTTTCTTGATTGGGTTTTTTAAGCAGAGCTCCAACTGTCATTTTTGACTTGAAGTGCTAGAAAGATAAAATTTAATTTGTTTTCAGTTTGTAAAGAGTTTCTTGTCAAACTGCATACGCCTATTGGGAGCATGGCAAATCGGCCAAACCCGTATCTTCCAAAGTTAGAGCTACAATCAATCAATCAATTAGAAGCTCGGAGAATGTTGCGGGATAAACTTACAAGGATAACAACTTTTAAAAATATTAAGTCATAGCAAATTAAATTTAGTCAGGATTTTCTGAAATATAACAGGCGTAAAAAAGACAGCGCAATAAAATTAAGTAGAGCCCTATGTTTGAAATACATTTTCGGCATTCCTTATGACATCGAATGACTCTTTCAACCTACACATGTGTCGAATCCCGATAGTTTAAAATGGCAAACAAATTGCAGTTTTTACAAATTACATGGATTACAAGATTTATTTTAATGAGGCTTAAAAACCAAATTTCGAGTTAACAAAGGATTTAAAATATATTTTTTTCGACATAAGGGTATTCAGCTTGTTTTTCACGTTTTGTTTCTAAGAAAGATATAACACAGCCCAGCATTTTTATATGTTCGACATATAACTGCATATTTTTCGGTATATTAGCCATATATACATACGCGTATTCAATATAATGCGAACATATGTATAAACACATACATACATATGTATGTAAATGCAATATGTATGTAATACAATAAATTGTATCTAGATTTATGTATGAATGTAATTATATCGAAAGTTGCAGGAACAATTCGATGAACAATGCGCGCGCAAAAGCTCCTCATACGAGGTCAAATTCAAATTCAATGGAACGACAACAAAATACCCTTTATAGAGAGTAAAAAATTAGTATTTAGGTCTTATGCCCTAATATATATATATATATATATATATATATATATATATATATATATATATATATATATATATATATATATATATATATATATATATATATATATATATATATATATATATATATATATATATATGTATATTATATATATATATATATATATATATATATATATATATATATATATATATATATATATATATATATATATATATATATATAATTATTAACTCTGTCGTTATTGGTATAGCAATAATTATTACTTTATACCTTTTAGTCATCAATTCTAAACTGTCCAAAATATCTTTACAGCACTGTTACTCACTTTGTTTTACCTAGATATAAGGGGTATAGAACCAAATTAAAAAGAGAACTAGAAAGTTGTGTTTGTTTTTAACAGAGAGAAAAACTTGTGCTGCTTTAAATTATTTGGTCACTTTTTGTGTCTTAAACAAGTGTTAGTATACTTATAAGAATATTTTTTTATTGGTAATCAACGTTTAAATAACATTTTGAGACAAGTAAGTAGAATAAAAAGAGTATGTTCTTAATTTTACCATGTCTAAAAAATGTATACAGGTAAACATCTATGTAGTTGGAAATTCGAAAAAAGAATTGGTAAAGTCTGGAATATTTACAAATTAAATTCATATCAATCAGTACTATTGATTAAACATAAATGAAATTTTAACTTGCGCAGAATCAATGACATACATACATATGTATGTATTTATGTATATCATGCGCTTATTTATATAATCTCTTCACATCTAAAAAAAATATGAAAAAAATAAGAACAATCAATATATGTAAATAGTTACCTTCTTTCCTATTTGATTTATTCTTATTTGGAGATAAACATGCTTATACATTTGTACATATGTATGCATTTACATATGTACATACATCAATTTCAAGATTGGATGCAGTGAATTTACACTGTGTTTTTATACTCTGAACCCATTGAAGATGGGAAATCAGGGTATAATGTTTTTGTCAAAATGTATGTATGACAGATCCCATAAAGTATATAAAGTACATAAAGTATGTATTCTTGATCAGGGCGAAGAGCCGACACGATTTTTCGTCGATTTCAGAACCTAGAAGAGTTCGAGAATTGAAATTTTTGATCAGTGTATAGTACGCTCAGATCGATTTTGTTTAAAAAATCGATAACTATTCCCCTTTTATTGTTATCGATAAAAATATATATTGTGGATATAACATCCATTAAATTGATGGTTAGTTGCAAATATAGCCAATGAATAAGTTTACAGTTTGACAAATTGTCAATAGAATATGTAGATCATATGCTAAAAATTTTATTGAAATCCATAAAGTAACACAGAAGTTATTTAACAAAACTTTTAGCCGCTGGCGCGTATGTTTAAAAAAAATGTCCAGTTTCTAATTTAGATTTGCCAGATGATTTAGAACGGTTCTGGTAGAAATGATACACATCAATTTACAGTTTCAGGTTCAAAACTCGAATTTTTTCATTTCTTTTTTTTCGAGAAATGGGAAAAAATTGGATTGTGAAGTGCGAGTTCGAATGACACGGAAACATATTTGTTGTGACAATTTTTATAAGCTTATACTTTTTTTTCTGTTTTTTCTTACTTGTTAATAAATTTAAACTGTAATGTTTTATATTTAGGATGGCAGCAGATCCTTCGGACGAGACACCTGGTCCACAGGTTCCAAAAACAGAACTGGAAGAGTTGCAAATTAAGTCACAAGGTGTTGCTGATGAGGTAACTACTATTTAAATATTTGCAGTTATATAAAAATTATAAACTCATAGTACAGTACATAAACATAAATTTCTTTTTGTGTTTTTGATGCTAGGATTTTTTTTGTATTCTTTTTCAGTCCTTGGAAAGCACTCGGCGAATGCTTGCTCTCTGTGAAGAGGTACGATATATTTACAAACCTTTATTTGTCCAATTTTCTGTCTGCTTGAAATTATTATTATAATGTTTTGTGGCACAAATAATATCATTAAAACCATAAAGGTATAGCTCTTTGACATGGATACCTCTCATACTTTTGTATTTCTAATAAAAAATACCAACGATTTAAAAATAAGTAAGAACGTTTGATTCTCATACTAATTCACTGCCCAGAACAGTAGAATCTTTTTTGCGAGTTAGAAGGGGTAATTTAGTAATTTAGCTGTTTTATTTTAGAGATATGTCTTTTTCCAATTTGCCACCCAACCAAAATGGCATACATATATAATTTTTACGAAAGCAATTAAGGCCAACAGTAATATATTCGTTAAACTTTGAGTTTCTAACTGCGAAACTGTAAAACTGTAAAAGATTGTTTTAAGCAATCTTCCCCGCCTCCAGTGGTTAATCCTTAGAACGTAACTGATGCCGTATCCGGAAGATAGCAATACATTGTCTTTATTCATGAAGTGAAATTAGTATATTGCTTTTGTTCTTGATGATGATGAACGCAGACCTCGCCGTTATTAAAGCTACATAAACGAAATATTGTTATTTATAGTGATATAAACGAAATATTGTTATTTATAGTGATAGGGACTTAAAATTTATTGACCTATATTGATTTGACAAAAATTATTTCTAAATATACTTAAACTGTACTTTGCTATGTTCTCTAGCTAGCATCGTTTTGACCGCTAATGAGTATTCAGCAGTTAGCAGCGCTGGCCTTCAACGTTCTTACTTGTTTTCCTTCTTCTGTCTTGCTACTCTGTGCAAGCACAGACAACAGGACACTAAAATTTAAATTTGTATATTTATTCTCCTCTTGGAAAAGGGTATCCTTCCGGTATATCAAAAATAGTGTTATTTAAAATGATAGAGAGTTAAAATTTGGAATGTATACTCCCATTGAGAACCCACATAAATATGTGTTGGAATATCTACGCAAATTGTTAATTGGTATGGAAAATCGGATTGTTTATAAAGTGATTTAGAAAAATTCTTATATGCAGTATTGATGCTAGAGACTTGAGATTTTCGATTATATATCCGGGTTTACAACCCAAAAAGATATTTATCTACGCCCTTATGGAGCGTGCCAAAACAAAATTGGACAATTGACGGATTTAATGGAGGATTCCTCTAGCGATGACCAAAAATTACCCAAATTACCCAAAATCAAAAAGATATTGTGCGTCCGTGTAAGCGCTGCAATCTCGTAAACCATAAAAGTTTTTTTTTCTTTTGCCATCTGTGTTCCTGTGTCCCTTTTCTGCGAAGTCACAGACTTTTTCCCTAGCATCTATGCTGTTGTACATTTGCTGTACTATAGTTTCTACTTTAACTTCACCGACAGTTTCTGCCATGGCGGTTTTATCGACTGACTACTTTTTGTGTCGTCCATTGCAATGTCGCAGTAAATGCAGCTGGATTCGGCCGTTTTTTCATTTATTTAGGTACTTTCGAAAGTAACCATGACCACATAGCATTTGTGTCAGATAAAAAGACATTTCAGCGGGCTTTCTGTTTATCCACTTCTCTAGATCGGTGATGATTTTTAAAGTCCATCTCCCGTATCTTTTGCATAACCATTTTGCCTTCCATGAGGCTAAACTTTGCTGTCGTACGGTCTTTGCTGCCTGCATCGAAAACTCTCCACTTTACCGAGAAGAAGGTAAGCTTATTGTCTAGCCTAACGCCTAGATAGTTCACTATCCTCTGGATTCTTCTCAGTGTTCCAGCCCTAGAATGTCGTCGTAGCTGATATTCCACAGGTCTGGTCCTAGGATCAGGACCCTTTGCAGCTCCTCTGGTCACTCTATATCGTTTCATACCTGTCTGTATAGCGTACAGGAGCATTCGATCCTGTAAGTAACTCCTCAACATATACATTAGATAACTCGGTGTACTAAAAGCGTTTTTGACGTGTAGCGTTACTAGCAGAACCACTGAGCGCGAGCATGCATTTGCTCTCTGCGTTGCTATGGCTGCCTGAACCAGTTCACTGATAGTTCCCATTGTCCTATAGCAACCTCCAGTAGGCAGTCTGGGTTTTATGAACTTTTCTAACAGCTTTCCAGCTGTATTTAGCATGCACGATGAGCGGTATGCCGATGGTGTTTTGGGATCGCCTTTGCCTCACCTATTTCTCTTTCCACGCTTCTGGAAATAACTTTTCCTTTAAACATGTGTTGTACATTATAAGAGGGAAATATGGTCCTATTTCTATCAACTTCATTATTTCCGCCGGTATGTTATCTGGTCCCGGAGCTTTTTTATTCTTCAGGGAAAGAGCTGCTACCTTAAACATATCCTCAGTGAGATTTGGGGCTGAGACTGGTGCCCGCTCCTATGTTTCGTGGATGTGTTTTCATAGTGTTGTCATTAAGTGATCCATCGTTTCATCATCCGCGCTGACCCATAGTTTCTCAGCTTTTTCATGAATATTTTTGTAGCCAAGCCCCTAAGGATGTCTGTTAATTTCACTACACTTTCCACTTATATTGTTTATTGCGTGTGATAGCAATCGACAGTTGTTTTCTTGCGCTCTTAGCAGCCAATATATTTATGTCGTCATTGGGTGTCTGGTAACAGCTGACTACTGCGACTTCTCTGAAACGTGCGTAGACGTAACATTTTCCTCTTTTGCTTTCTTGTAGTAGCGGAACGCCGCCACTAGGTAGCCATATGGCCGCGGTCTTGGTTTCGTCTTCTAGTCAAAATACGTTTTCTTTCTGATTATATTGTTTTCTGATGATCACTACGTCGATAGCGTATTCTGCGTCTGCAATTCTACTACGTCTGCGTCTGTAGTTTTACTACGATGAAGATTAGCTTGGAGGATCTTCAGCACGTAGGTAGTCGAGTACCTGGGCATTGGGATGCCGGCATATGATCGACAGGGCTACGTCCTGCATCAGTGCAGATGTAGCATTTTGGAGGTTTTTTTTGTGGCCTTCATGCAGATACTTCCACTAATTCGGTCTGGTCCTGTGCAGTTAGTCTGCAGGTGACCAGCCCCGAAACATGCTCAGGCGCATCCTGAGTCTAGCTCTAACAAATGCTATTTTTATGTTTCCCGAGTTGACCAACGTCTTTGCTCTCTTTCTAGGGTGACAAAAGCTCTTACTTGCTTTTATGCGCAAGTCCGCTGATGAGTTTGCGTAGACTTTACGCACTGCCTCAGCCACCTCTGATTCTACAGTGAGTCAGTCTAGATCTCGGATCTTTACTGTCGCTGTAGCGACTTTACGGTCGCTGTCAGCTACTGTGGCTGTTTTTCATGGTAGCTTTTAGTTTTTCAACCAGATCCGGCTGTATCTTTTTTTCTCTAGTGAGGTCTACAAGGTGTGCCTCGTATCGGGTTTTCTTTATACTTCTTATATTTGCCTTTTCGTCGTGTTTAATTGTACTGCGTTTGCTTCTTAGAACATTAACTTAGCTGTGTCCTTCTTCATGCTTTATGACGACTGTTGCTGTTTGGGGAAGTTTTTTTGTCTATTTACTTGGCTGCTGCTGTTGCTGAAAGCTGCTGCTTTCGGTTTCTCTATGGGTACCGAAGCGATTTTCTTCACTTTTTTTTCGCAAAGTTTCTTGCCAGACTCCGACTCTTACGGGCAAGTGGCTTGCGTCTTTTGGATAGTGGGTGTTTCCAAGGTTCCTTATCTCTTTCCGTGCTCCTTATCTCTTTCTCTTTTAATGGCAAAAGCTCCTGCTTATTTTCCTCTGCTTCCAGTTTCTTTCAAGAGTTACTGCAGAATCCAGATCAGATACGCCACTTTTAACATCCAGGGTAATTGTTTTTTGCTACAGCAGTTTTTATACTCCGCAGCGTCTGGCGACATTACAGTATGGCATTCTCTACTTCGGCGCGGAGCTTCTAGATATACTCCTGTCTTGGTGACATTTCTAGCGCTGTCTTCGTGCTTAAAGCATCCGTCTCCGCCATGGTGAGTTTTGGAGCTTCCTCCACGCTTCTTGATGCCGATGCTCTTTCTACCAGGCTTCTTTGCTGTCTTGAGCTTTTGCCAAATCCCAGCCTCGGGTCAGTGAACCGGGGGTCACTTTCCTCTATCCTCTATTTGAGCTCGGATGTACAGTCACTTAAAACGATCCTCATGGTTGTCTATGCAGGCCATGCGAGAATTGACGCTGGTCCTTATGGGAGCCAACGTTCAGAGCCAGGATTTTGCACGGATTTATATCAACTTAAACCTGTACCACCAAGAGCACGGGATTTAACGGGACGGGGGCAGTTTCAGCTTTGTCCTAGGAACCTTTTCGACACAATGTCACTCGTGAGTACTGAGGTCCTACAATGCTACACCTGTCAGCGCAGGTGCAGTCAATCCAAAAAAAAAATTTTTTTAGCGTAGTCCGTGGTCGGCCAAAGATATCACTGTACTAAGATATCACTGTACTTTTGTCTAATCATAAAAAGTAGACTTGAAATTTTAAAAATATATTTCTATATAACATACTCAGTACAAGATGTTCACTGTTTTTCGATAACTCATCCCCTTCCCTTATGAACTATAGAAATCGAGTGGAGGTGCGTTTATAATGCATAATTAGATACTTTTTGTTCACGGACTTAAACTCAGGCCCATTATCGTAATAGACTTGCTTTGGCCGGGGAAAGACATTCACCAATATTATTAGAGGGGGTCTTAAATCTTAAATACGTCTGATACAAATCACATACATGAAGTCTGTCATCAACCAACGCCAAGCAATCAACCAAACCAAGTGAATGCGATTCACTGCAGTTTGCCAGCTGTGGCTAAAATTCAACACGAGCCCAGTCACAAAATTCTGGTACTGCAAGAATTACTGAATTACAGTCAAATACCAAAAGGAAAAAGAAAATCTTGTGGCACATGCCTTATCACGCGAAGAGAATAATAAAGAACTTTTTCCAAGGCAAAGTCAGCCAAGTCATCAAAAATTAACAAGAAAAAAAACTTGCATATAAGAAGTATGATGTTTTTTTGAAACCTGGATATAAAATTATTTCAAAATATGACGTTACCGATCTGTAGGTCAATCTTCCCAAAGGCTTGAAATGCAAGTTAAATTGGCACCGTGGGAAAATATCTTTGAATTGGTTTCAATAGATCATTTCAAGAATATGGACAGTAAATTAATACGCTATCACTTTGATATGCGATCTAAAAAAGTACAATTGCCGAATAAAGCCATACTCGAATCTTTTATAATGAAGCTTAATCCGATAAATGACCTATGCAAATACTTAAGCATATACAGTATAACATCAACTGCACACCACCACCAGACAGTTGGAACATTAGAGAAGAAGTCATAGAACTTTCAATTAATATATTCGATCATAAATATATTCGATGATAAAGTTGATTGTGAAGTTTGGCTTCAATATTTCGTATATTGTTTCAACACGGCCACCTCTATGGCACATAGCAGTTGATCGTATGAAATATTTAGATAGCATAGACAACATTAAACAATTATATAAATTAGATGATTATGCGAAAGAATAAAAGAGGTTATAACAAGCAAGTACTCAAGCGTGCTTAAAGTATCGTATAAAAAAGCTATAAGCAATATAAGATAAGCAGTACGCAACTACAGGGTGGCGAAATAGATCGATCATTTTTTAAGTATAGGGTAAATATGTCAGAGGGCTCTGGTCGAGAATGCTTGGAGATACCCTGAACCCTGCGGAGAGTCGATTTTAAAATCATTTTATCTTTCTTTTATACTTACCTATATATATATTATACTTACCACCCTACTCGCACCCATTGAATTTTGTGTGGCGGTGCCAATCGCCACCGGCTAACCAAGGCACATACACACACTTATCAAAAATTTGATGTATGCTACGAGTGCCTACAATGATATGATCTCGCTCATACAAAGTACTGATTTTTTTTTTCGCACTCATATTCAAAATGAATGTGGGAGTAAGAGCAAGTGAAAAAAGGCAAAAAACTAAATAAATAAAAGCAGACAAAACACACATGCATCACTCGACTGTTTTGTATATAACAAGGTGTTTGCAATACCTGCAGAAAAGTACTGCAATTTTTTTCCAACCAAACATCAAATTTGTCACTTCACAAATGACTTGTGTCCTTACGAGAGCCAACGGAAGCAAAAAAAGTTTTCAGCTTAGACAAAAATACAGCGACAAAGAAGTGCAGAGAGTGGGTTATTCAAGATTTCCGGCCTTTTTCCGCTATGTACGGGACTATTAACGGGACTGGATTCCGCAACCTGGTGGATTTTTTTTTATAAAAATTGGTGCTACATATGGAGCGAACATAGATATTGACGATCTGCTGCCTGATGCATCGACATTGAGCCTAAATGCGGAAAAAGATGCTGAAGAGAAGCGTATGATAATCTCCAACGATGTTAAAGAAGCAGTAGATAATGGTGCAGTACCTGCAACAATTGATATGTGGAAGGATAAGTAAGTCAATTGAAATTTTCTGGGTGTTGCTCTCCATTTTTTAAAGACTTTAAAATGAAGGACATTATTTTGGGCTTGAAATCAATGGATTTTCAAAAATCAACAGGCGAAAATATATTAAACAAATTTCATGTTGAAAATATAGCCAATATTAAATTTGTAACAGATAAGGTAGTAAACAATTTACTTTTCCTACATTCTTATTACAAAAACTTAAATTTATAATTAAATCGCAAATTGCTTACATACTGAAGATAACGCTTTTACTTTAAGAACATTTTTGATTAATTTTCTTTACCATTTTAAGTTTGATAAATGAATAATCGTTTTTATATTTTTTGTTATGTTATGAAATGAATAAATGAATGTTTTGTTTTATTTTTCCGTATTGCAAGTGACGGTTTAGCAGCACTGGGTACAAAAAGACAACTCAAGTAAAAGCTTGCACAAAAGAAACCGCAACACCCAAGAGAACCCAAATACATTTTTTTCTCAATTTTTGTTTTTCGCTTTTCACCTATCCTTCTTTTGACGCTGGTGTGTCGTCAAATGCCATACGCACATTTACAAAAAAATTTTTTCATCAATGTGTGATAATCCATACACAGAACAATACAGTCGCCTTGTAGAGATGTATGAGCGACCGTTGTCGTACGACGTGCTAATACAAAAAGTGCGACGATTCCCGTAGAAGTGATTCATGGCTACTAAATCTCAAGGAGTGCCACTAGCAAAACAAGCTGGGCTCCCCCTTCCGCGCACAGTTTACCCTGAGAAAAAAGATGACGCAATATGCACGTTCTACTGCGCTACCCTGTAGTAATATAAGTAGAGGTAAAACGGATAACTATTCGCGGTTCTTGCTTACAAGCGGCAAACAAGCTCTGTTATTAACAAATTTCTTACGCCCCTGTAATAATCACATCCTGCGATCGTAAACTTCCAAAGCTTGGAGTTACATTAGTTTAGACTGTCTCTGAGGACTGGCCAAATGTCTACGCCTACTGGAGCGTGGCATTTGGAAAAATTATATTTTACAGGGCTCTTCAGTTGATAGTGCTGTGCTTTTTTTGACAATAATCTCTGCACTATTATCGTCGTTTATTGTTGGTTTATCTGTATTTGTCAGAACGTCAGCTAGTGGCAGGCAATTTCTAACGATTAAAAAGCTGTATAAAAACCTTCAGCTCAAAGTTGAACTTATTGTGAATTAAACGCCCACGATATATAAAGTATCAAAGTGCTTAAGGCAGCAATGGTGGGAAAATTTAGAAAGTTTTTTAAAAATAGAAAATTTTGTATCTGTTGTTTAGGATTGCATATGTTTAACTAGTTTCGCGAAATCATGGATATGTCAGTGGTGCGACAAAGTCCACAACAAGCTTCTTCGCGAAGAACCGCTCAAGAGAAAATGTCAACTTTATGTATGATAAAAAGCAAAGTGACACTCTACTGGCCACAGCCATTAAAGCTAAGGATAAAATTTTTGCGAATACGATGAACTTCAAACTTGAAACTCAAAACCTGTCTAAGGAAGCTGCCCAACTAGAACGTCTTCCTCTATCGAAACGTTCGATACAAATTAAAGGAGTTTTTGCAACAATGTCAAGGTGCATCATCTGTCTAAAATTAAAATCAAATAAGGAAAATGATTTTAATCTAAAGGTAGAAGTTTTGATAGTACCTCATTTGGAAAAAGTACTACCAAGCAACCATTTGATGCCGATAGCTACTTCATCAACCCAGTCGGTGCAGATATCTTCCCATCTATTTTCGAAGGCGCTATTAAGATAATACATGGAGCCGAAAAAACAAAGCTTGGTTTGTTTGTTTCCGGGATTATTCCCAAAAAATAAAAAATTATCTGCGTTTCTTAATAATATACATAGGGACATAGCTTGAATCCCACTATAAATTAAATGCAATAGAATTTTTGCCGTCAATCATTGCATATGCCATCGAAATATTATCTATGTCAGCATTTATTCCATAAAGATTATCTGCCTTTTAATTATAACACAGAATAGGACAATGTAATCTGTGTGACTCAAATTAAAAATACTTTGGATCAGATGATTATAAAATTGACTATAAGTCTAATGAAATTATAAAGGGAATTTTAAAAATTTTCGCTTCTGGTATGGATACCTTAATATTAGCGGATCACTGTGCTGGAAAAGAACATAGAATATAGCCTTGTAGGCTGCCGTGTCCTATGATATAAGTAAACGAAATACATCGGAGCATACGAAAAATCCATTTGATGACCATTATGATTATAATTATAACTCTTGTTACATTATTTTGTAATTTTATAAATATATACACATACTATATATTAATGAATAAATAAAGCTGAGTCTAAAATTTTTTATTCTATATATGTGTTTATAAAACACATTCGTACAATAAAGCACATGACGTAATTGTACTAAAATGATAACTCGTAAAACCACCAACATAACTGATTTGTAACCGCATGTCAGTTAGGGTCTTCTTTTTTTACTTGTAATGATAATAGAAGGTTTGTGTGACATCCTCTCCCGTTTATGGCATTGGTTTTCAAAGAATCCTTTAGGGGCAGTAGATACAGCTTGTTTGTAGCTCTTCTTTTATCACCAGCTTCAGTTTTAAGGATGGCAACTAGTGCGACACCATCACTTAGGTAGTTCTTAATTTTGCTCGCTGTTGCAGTAGGTTCAAGTAATCTTGCCGCCAACGTGTTCAGAACGCTGCTGAATCTGAAATTTATGTTGCAAACAGTGTTTGAAGTTCATCATAAGCTAGGACAACAGATCGGTATAAATGATCCTTTTTTCCTGCCTCAGACTTGTAAAAGAACTGTCTGCAAAAATCAACTACAGTTACTCCAAAAGCAAGGCAACCTTCAACTCAATCCTTGGGAAGATCTGCCAATATGTGCTCTAATACTAATACCACTACTAGTAATACTGCGACTACTAGTTTTCCTACCATCAATTGGCCAAAGATGAGTTCGCTGTGAGAGTAACTCCTTGACCCTAAATCTTATAATTGAACTTCGATACGTATGCAAAATTAAGCTGCAGTCAAATAAAGGAGTTCGAATAGCAATCCATAGAGACGTCACGGACTGAGGATTTCATGAGAAGAATAGCCTTTCGACTCTCCACTAAAGTTGTTTCTGAAAGCGCAACGACATGGCCAATGAGATCTGGGGTTATAAATGAAGTTAGGACCGCTAAACAAACCGATGATGGGTTGAACTCAGTGGGTAGCGAACCTCGAGAGAATATATCAGCAGAATTTAGCACTGCAGGTCATAGTGCCACTCCATTGTTGATGTGAAATCCTGTATCGCGGCGATGCGATTTGTAGTGTCACACTAAAAGAAGAACTGTGAAAATGCCTAAACCTACTTCATCTATCAGACGTGCTACTAACTCTGCTCCACATAGTTCCAGCTTTGGAACAGTAAACGTTTTTATGGAGAAACACGAGATTTCGAACAAAGTAACTTGCTGACGTTCTGATGTCCTTTGGACATAATGAAGATATAGGCTCTTAAGCTTCGATGCTGGCATCGCAGAATTAATGGTACTAATGCCAGTCTGGGATAGGCAGTCCTAAAACCGCTGCCAAAGTTACTGCAGATGTCCAGCCATGCAGTGTGAAGTGCCGACGAAGAGCTGGTCCGATCAGTCCGGAGGGATCGTAAAACCGACCAATAGACGTAAGAACACAACGCTTACAGAGCTTGAGTTTTGAATCCAGAGAAAAATAAGAAAACATTAGTTGGCCAATTAGCAAGGCCAAGGGTCTTTGTAATGTTGCTGCCATCATTGAATTTAATAAGTGATTCTCTATCACATTATGTCACGCTGTCCGGCACCATGGGATGGCTTGAACACCACTTGCGTAATTTGAATTTCCCACGTGCAGAAATTCCTGTAGTCTCTTGCATAAAAAGTTTTGCCTCCTCGACTGATTTACATCCAGCGATGAAATCGTCAACATAAAAATCTCGATGCAACACCTCGGAACTTCGGGTCCATATGTTACGGTATCAAGCTTCTCTAATTCATCATCAGATGAACTCCTCCACAGAATGCATTGTAGATAGCTACAATAGATCTTTACACAACGATAAATCTTGCAAATGCCTCCTGTTATTGCAACTGGATAGAATAAAACCTTCTAGAAGCGCCGAGCGAAACTGTTCAGTTGGATATCAGTACCGGTGACTGTATTTGACTCTGAAGTCATCTCCGAGGTCTTGAGTACGAAGTTATGGCTGGGACTTTCGCTTCCAAATGCAACCCAACCAAGACGAGTCTTTTGTAATAATGGAAGTCGTGGCTACAACTTGATTTGACATGCACAGAGCAAGTTATAAAAGATGCTGGCTGTAATAAGCTTATCCGCTGCAGCCTATGGAGCGGAGTAGGAATGCTCTGCATCCTTGATAACGATGAATGGTGTTGTGGTTGAGTTACTGATTGCGATTTGCTAAAGTTGCTGAGGTGGAGAAGCGTGTGATGCTTGACTCGACAGACCCGACAGCTGCGCAAGCCACATTTTCACTACTGATGGCTGCCCTTCAAGCAGTTCAAAAATGGTCCAGCCCTTTTGACTTCATTCAGGTGAAAACTAGGAGACAAATTTGCAAATCTTGAGTATATATAGATTGTGTGCTCACGATCTTGCATGCCTGATAGTTGTCGCCTGGAAAACTAAACGTCGGTTATCATATCGTTGTGTTAACAGTTTTATGGCCTTCGTATAGTTATCATTAAAATAAAAATATAATGTAGATGCTGAAGCCATTTTGCTGATTTCTGGTCGGCTATCAATGATTCTTGAAAGCATTGAGTAACAATTAGCTCAATTTGCACCGCTTAACGTATGTAGTTTTAATGGTGGCAGTGCAGGTTCGGAAGACAGCTTAGAAGCGGAAACCTGTGAAGGGGGCATTGGTCTATTTAAAAGTAGAAATATGGTGCATTTGAGTTTTAAGACTTTGAATTTCTGACATTATAGTAAATTGCGTACCCATTATGAATCCATCTCGACAAAGTAGAGCTCCTCGAGGTTGTCATGGGCTTCAATAAAATAGCTGGTCAGCTCGCCAACATGCCTCAGAAGAACCGCCAAGGTGCTTTCACTGTGATCTACAAGCACATCAGAGTTAACTTTGCTTTGCAGCCTTTTTATCCAATCAAACACCGAATTTATTTTTGCTTATAAAAGCTCAGTCGCCTTTCAGCCGCAACTGTACTTGCTTTTAAATTCGCCATATCAAATAAGATGTTTTGGCAGTGTCACGAAAAACAGAAGTTATCCTTTATTTTATTGAACAATGTTTACCACAGCACACGTTTAATAAATTGTTAATTATATTATTGATTACGGAAAACTGCACGCGATTGAATTAGCATGCACCAACACGATTATGGACATGATTTTATTGCAGCTGAACCGAAGAAGTACAATGGCAATAAGAGAGAATTATCGGAAAGCACGTAATTGCACTGAACTTATGCACGTTATATTTGACGAAAGAGTATGAACTTATAGAAATGCCACAGTTCGGAAGTTAGTTACTTTTGATTGTTAATTAACACTTTTTATTAAATTGTCACTATCAAATGTCAGTAGAAATTAAAACTGGTGCAGACACATGCCTTGATATGCTATTGTGCTGTATGTAATAGCCAATCTAGATTCACTTTCAAAGCTGTCAACGCACGAGCAACTGCACTAAGCGAGCGATTGTAAAGTTCTAGGTGTAAACGACGAGCAAAACAGTAAGAAATACTCGAAATTTCTTTTCAGTATACAAATTATCTTGCATTCTAAGATCTTGGGCGAGTTGTCGGTGTTAATTACAAATGTTAATAAAATATATGTGTGAACTGATAATTGCTGCGCCTAACATACACATATACATATACATATACATATACATATACATATACATATACATATACATATACATATACATATACATATACATATACATATACATATACATATACATATACACATATACATATACATATACATATACATATACATATACATATACATATACATATACATATACATATACATATACATATACATATACATATACATATACATATACATATACATATACATATACATATACATATACATATACATATACATATACATATACATATACATATACATATACATATACATATACATATACATATACATATACATATACATATACATATACATATACATATACATATACATATACATATACATATACATATACATATACATATACATATACATATACATATACATATACATATACATATACATATACATATACATATACATATACATATACATATACATATACATATACATATACATATACATATACATATACATATACATATACATATACATATACATATACATATACATATACATATATACATATACATATACATATACATATACATATACATATACATATACATATACATATACATATACATATACATATACATATACATATACATATACATATACATATACATATACATATACATATACATATACATATACATATACATATACATATACATATACATATACATATACATATACATATACATATACATATACATATACATATACATATACATATACATATACATATACATATACATATACATATACATATACATATACATATACATATACATATACATATACATATACATATACATATACATATACATATACATATACATATACATATACATATACATATACATATACATATACATATACATATACATATACATATACATATACATATACATATACATATACATATACATATACATATACATATACATATACATATACATATACATATACATATACATATACATATACATATACATATACATATACATATACATATACATATACATATACATATACATATACATATACATATACATATACATATACATATACATATACATATGT
>JAWNON010000132.1:0-43163 GCA_035045945.1 Drosophila anceps
CCCAGATATATGAGTTAGCTACTAAGTAACAAATCAGCTTATTTGCATATAATTTTTAGCTGCGCGGCAAATGGAAGCCATTTAAATGACGCCATTTTGACTTATATTACAGAGTTAGACTAATTATTTTATTGGAAGACGAAATTCTGTTAATGGGAGCACTAAAATGTTTTGCGAAGCAACATTAAACGCGATATTTTATGCAGTTTGATATATATATATTTAAAAGCCACTACATATTTTACCTCCACATAGATGACAACAGTAAAAATGGGTGTGCTCATGTGAAACTGCTCATCATTTTCTACTCCCAGATATATGAATTAGCTACTTAGTAACAAATCAGCTTATTTGCATTTAATTTTTAGCTGCGCGGCAATTGGCAGCCATTTAAATGACGCCATTTTGAATTATATTACAGAGTTGGACTAATCATCTTATTGGAAGACAAAATTCTGTTAATGGGAGCACGAAAATGTTATGCGAAGCAATATCAAACGTGATTTTTATTACAATTTGATATATATATTTAATAACCACTACATATTTTATATCCACATCGATGACAACAGTAAAAATGGGTGTGCTCATGTGGAACTGCTCATCTTTTTCTACTCCCAGATATATGAATTAGCTACTAAGTAACAAATCAACTTATTTGCATATAATTTTTAGCTTCGCGGCAATTGGCAGCCATTTAAATGACGCCATTTTGAATTATATTACAGAGTTGGACTAATTATTTTATTGGAAGACAACATTCTGTTAATGGGAGCACGAAAATGTTATACGAAGCAACATTAAACGCGATATTTATTACACTTTGATATATATATTTAATAACCACTACATATTTTACATCCACATCGATGACAACAGTAAAAATGTGTGTGCTCATGTGGAACTGCTCATCTTTTTCTACTCCCAGATATATGAATTAGCTACTAAGTAACAAATCAGCTTATTTGCATATAATTTTTAGCTGCGCGGTAAATGGAAGCCATTTAAATGATTCCATTTTGACTTATATTACAGAGTTGGACTTATTATTTTATTGGAAGACGAAATTCTGTTAATGGGAGCACTAAAATGTTTTGCGAAGCAACATTAAACGCGATATTTTATGCAGTTTGATATATATAAGTTAACAATTAACACTCAATATCGGATATTTTATAAGTTTATAATTAACCCTCGCTATCGCGTGCTCTATAAGTTAAGTAACAGCCCTCGCAATTGCGACATTACATAAGTTGTATCAGCGTGCAATAGCTGCAATAGTCAGCGACGGTAACCGGACACTTTTGTTTTGCTGCAAGAGTTTCCGTTATCGCCAAAGATTTGCTGAGTCGGCTTGCCGACCATGACATTGTGGCGTGATGCGAGTTTTGGCTTAGCTTAAGTGAAATATTCTGTGTTGTAAGAACTTAGTTTGAATACAGCGCTCTTCCAGTAAGTCGCTTAAATAAATATTCGCTCCGGCATAGATATAGTTGTTCAACCTACTTTTAGCCACTTGGCATAATTTTTATAAACTTTCTAATTGTGGACACGGCACATCTACAAGACCTATTGGAGGCGTTAGGCACGCACCATAGAGTCGCCAGGAGCTTAGATTTCCTAGGATCCATATTAAAGGTTGTGGCGGGTACACCCGATGCCGACGATTTAGAGCAGACTAGGTTTACTGAAATGCAATTAATAAATGCCAATAATAGACAGATAGGAATAAACACTAGAGTTCAGGACCAGCTTAACCAGTTAACAATTACTGTCAACAAAATTCTCAAGGTAGCCAAAGATTCACAAGTTGACACTGGCCATTTATATGAAACACTACTGTCTAGAAATAGGATGCTAGCGATGGAGTTGCAAAATTTAATGCTTGCTATTACTCTGGCAAAGGCTAACATTGTTATCCCAAACATTTTGGACCACTCAGATTTGAAATCAATTTGGCTAGAGGAACCCACCAACACTCCCATAGGAGATCTTATGTCCGTTGCGTCCGTAAAAGTTCTTCAATCCATTAACACCATACACTTTATAATTAAATTCCCCAAGATTAAAAAGCTTGCAGGAAGATCACGATCTATCCTGTCATCCACAAGAACTTCATAGTGCGATTGCTTGACAACGTCATAGCCGAATGCGATGGAGAAACCCACACACTGCAGAGTTGCGCCGCTTCACCTGGAGCCACATTTTGCCGTCTGGCTTCGGAAAGTTCATGTGCCAAAGAGCTCCATGCAGGTGTCACGGCACACTGCGAGATCCAGCCGAGCAACCTGGAAACAATCACCCATGTAGATGACGGAATCATCATCCTCAACGACGGGTCCGCAAGGATTCGGGTGGACAACGGCACTGAGATCCAGATACAAGGCACGCATCTCATCACGTTCGGAGACCGAGTCGCAATTAACGGGACTCTGTTTTACAATCACAACAACGTACGCAATAGAGTCCCAGGTATTGCCAATTCTCCCTTGCTGAACGTCACTGCCACCCAAGATGTCCTCAGCCTCCCTTACCTTCATCGTTTGAATGAACGTAATCTGGAGGTGATACAGCAATTCGAGAAAAACGCCGGAACTGATCAAGCTTACCGTGTGGCATTCATTATTGGAGCCATTTGCTGTGCTTTAATCTGCATTGGCCTCACTCTTTGTCGATTCATCGGCGCAAAGAAGTCCGCAAAGCAGTTACGAGAAGTCGTCGCGGAGATTGGGTCGGCCGAGGACGGCCTTATACTTGAAGGGGGAGTAGTTAACAATTAACACTCAATATCGGATATTTTATAAGTTTATAATTAACCCTCGCTATCGCGTGCTCTATAAGTTAAGTAACAGCCCTCGCAATTGCGACATTACATAAGTTGTATCAGCGTGCAATAGCTGCAATAGTCAGCGACGGTAACCGGACACTTTTGTTTTGCTGCAAGAGTTTCCGTTATCGCCAAAGATTTGCTGAGTCGGCTTGCCGACCATGACATTGTGGCGTGATGCGAGTTTTGGCTTAGCTTAAGTGAAATATTCTGTGTTGTAAGAACTTAGTTTGAATACAGCGCTCTTCCAGTAAGTCGCTTAAATAAATATTCGCTCCGGCACTTAGCCGTTAAATAATTTGTTTCATTGTCTGAGCCCGAGGCCAGCAATAAGAGGTATAGTTTACCTCTCAACCTAATCTTCACCTTCAATAGAGACGAAGGATCTTAACTTATATATTTAATAGCCACTACATATTTTACCTCCACATAGATGACAACAGTAAAAATGGGTGTGCTCATGTGAAACTGCTCATCATTTTCTACTCCCAGATATATGAATTAGCTACTAAGTAACAAATCAGCTTATTTGCATTTAATTTTTAGCTGCGCGGCAATTGGCAGCCATTTAAATGACGCCATTTTGAATTATATTACAGAGTTGGACTAATCATCTTATTGGAAGACAACATTCTGTTAATGGGAGCACGAAAATGTTATGCGAAGCAACATTAAACGCGATATTTATTACACTTTGATATATATATTTAATAGCCGCTACATATTTTACATCCACATCGATGACAACAGTAAAAATGGGTGTGCTCATGTGGAACTGCTCATCTTTTTCTACTCCCAGATATATGAATTAGCTACTAAGTAACAAATCAGTTTATTTGCATATAATTTTTAGCTGCGCGGCCATTGGCAGCCATTTAAATGACGCCATTTTGAATTATATTACAGAGTTGGACTGATTATTTTATTGGAAGACAAAATTCTGTTAATGGGAGCACGAAAATGTTATGCGAAGCAATATCAAACGTGATATTTATTACAGTTTGATATATATATTTATTAACCACTACATATTTTACATCCACATCGATGACAACAGTAAAAATGGGTGTGCTCATGTGGAACTGCTCATCTTTTTCTACTCCCAGATATATGAATTAGCTACTAAGTAACAAATCAGCTTATTTGCATATAATTTTTAGCTGCGCGGCAATTGGCAGCCATTTAAATGACGCCATTTTGAATTATATTACAGAGTTGGACTAATCATCTTATTGGAAGACAAAATTCTGTTAATGGGAGCACGAAAATGTTATGCAAAGCAACATTAAAAAGCAAATCAGCTTATTTGCATATATTTTTTAGCTGCGCGGCAATTGGCAGCCATTTAAATGTCGCCATTTTGAATTATATTACAGAGTTGGACTAATCATCTTTTTGAAAGACAAAATTCCTTTAATGGGATCACTTAAATGTTATGCGAAGCAATATCAAACGTGATATTTATTACAGTTTGATATATATATTTAATAACCACTACATATTTTACATCCACATCGATGACAACAGTAAAAATGGGTGTGCTCATGTGGAACTGCTCATCTTTTTCTACTCCCAGATATATGAATTAGCTACTAAGTAACAAATCAGCTTATTTGCATATAATTTTTAGCTTCGCGGCAATTGGCAGCCATTTAAATGACGCCATTTTGAATTATATTACAGAGTTGGACTAATTATTTTATTGGAAGACAAAATTCTGTTAATGGGAGCACGAAAATGTTATGCGAAGCAACATTAAACGCGATATTTCCCACGTGGCTCCTGATTGTGTGTTTCAAGTCCGGCAGCTTTCCTTAAGAATGTTGATCCGGAGTAGGATCCTTAGATGAGTTATAGTTATGATGACTATGGTGGGAGACTTGACTTCGTCCCCTTTGTTGATTACTGCCCTTGTGGTACAGTAATATAATTCGATAAAGACAAATAACGGCAGTGTGCCGGAGCGCAATTTCATGTGACTTACGTCTACTTTATTCAAAATCAAACTAAAGCTAAGGACAAAGGCAAAGCATAATTCTACTCAGAATCGACATAGATCGCGCCATCGAACCACAGTCGGCATGCCGACTCGGCATTTTAAGCGCTGCAACACTCCAGCAACGGTTATGTCATACGATCGCTGCTGATTGTTGCTAGTGCAGAGCACTGAGCCCACAATTTGGCGTGTCAGCACAATTCATGTAATGTTACTTAGTTGCTATGGGAATTATGGGTTAACTGCCCCCCCCCCCCCCCCTCAATTTTATGACCGTTCTCGGTCATGTTAAAGTTGTCGATCACACTTTAAATGTTTATTGATGCTCGTCTCTTCCTTATTGTCTGGACAAGGATGAGTGAGACCATGAGACCCACATTTAGTATTGCTCCAACAGCGAACCATAATTTGGGCGATCCAGCATTATCGATGTCTTCCTTCATCTCTTGGATGGAGCGTAAGTTTTCGTTGCTTAATATTTATTTCGTTGCGTAATAATGGGGTACTCAGAGTCGAGTCATGGCCGATGATCCTTAGAAGTGGAGACCTTACGATGCCAGGAATTTTATTCATCGCTTTTTGCTCGTTTACAAATTCGGTTCCGTTGACGACAGCTACTCGTTCAAACGTTACTAAGTGGGTTCCCTTTGCGATTACTTCTGGCTATCGTCTGTGCGTATGCGGGCAGTCGCCTCGTTGATGATAATAACACCATGATCGACGGTCATTATTTCCTTTAGGTGACTGGGTTGAGTATGACATTGGGCCATGCTTCCCGAGTAGAGTAAAGTCGCACAGGACTCGCGTCGAGATTGTTCGCAAAAGCTGTTGTGTGCGGTCTGAATGCACTCAGTGACCACAAAGTTGTCCTTTTCGCATTCGGCCAGTGAGTTCTCGTCGAGACGTAGTATAGTGTGATTGTGAGACACGGGATAGATGGTGATTTTCTTGCATCTGGCTTCGACTCTTGGGAAGGCTAATTAGTATGTGAGGCTTCTATTAAACTAACTATTGGAGTCTCCTGCTTGACAAGTGAATTCAAATCTGCGTGATTTAATATTGTAGGATTTACTATACCAGATTTTGCCAAGGTTATTGTGAGAATTAAATTTTGAATTTCGATGGCTAGCATTCTATTTCTAGCCAAGAGCGTCTCATACAAGTGTGGAGTGTCGGTTAATTTATTTTGTTGAGCTCTTATTATTTGGTTTATGGTATCAATTAGTTTGTTTATCTGTTCTGTATCTCAGAATTTATGGCTATTTGTCTGGAATTTGATTCGATTAACTGTGCTTCTGTTACCCTGATTTTTAGGGAATCAGAGGCATCTGGGGTACCTGCCACTACCTTCAGGGCTGTGCCTAGGAAGTCTAAACTCCTCGCCATTCTATGGTGTATCTTAAGGACGGACAGCAGTGTTTTTAAGTGATCGGAAACAACATCAAGCCGTTTGCGCATATGTGATTGTGGTAATAAATCGGACAATTTTTCTGTCTCTTCTATTATGTTGGCGAATTCAAAAAGGTTACTAGTGTGCTTTAAGTAGTCACGGTACTCGAACACCAATACTTCACCGACTATTACTGAGATGTAGTTGGCATGCGAGAAATCGGTGATCCGACCATTTGCTACTGCAAGGATGATAAGCGCTACGAAGGTGAACCTGTAATTTGGATTGAGTGGTGAAATTGACAAAGCATCTTGGAGAACTTATTTCCTAACTAAATATAAGGTAAAACTATTTTAGGTTGTCCTTGTGGACCACCCTCCCCTTAATTAAGACAGATGTTCCTAGGTCTGCTTGTATTTCCTGACTGGTGCAGAGAGGGGTTAGCTTGTTTCCTAACCTCTTGTTGTTTTTGAGAAATACTTCCTCTCCTACCTCAAATACGCGGTTTCGCCTGCTTGCGTTACACCTTTCTATGGTGTTTTGTTGAGCTTTTGCCAGTTTGGAAGTAATACCTGAACTGCGCTTTCCGGGTCCCTCGTGAAGAATTTCAACTGGTTTTTCGCAAATGACCGAATGTAGCGATTTATTGTATTCTACTGTTGCTCTCAGGATTAATTCAACTGTGTCCTCGATTTTTTTGTCAATCTTTAGGCACCTAGCGATCTCAATTAACGTACTGTGGAATCGTTCCACTTGGCCATTTGATGAACTGTGCAAAGGAGGAGCGTTTACAATATCGATGTTGTATTGGTTTTTCAACATGGATGTTATGGTCTCTGAGTTGAATGAGGGTTCATTATCACAATATATTGTTTTAATGTTAGGAAACATATTCACAATTTGCAACAGGGGACCTTTAATGTCGACAATTGTTCTTGATATTATTGGCTGTACCAAGGCGAATTTGGAAAACTTGTCGACGCAAGTCAAAAATTGTTTTTTGTCGGTTGAGAATATGTCTATGTGTAACATTTCGCCCGTGTATTGAGGAATCGGCGTTTCGCCAAGTTGTTGTTTCTTGGGATGTCTGTCATATTTTGCTTGCGTGCAAACTTTGCAATTTGAGACTACTTCTTTGGCTAACCTGCTCATGTTCGGAAAGTAGTAGTCGCGAAAGATTTGTTTGACATTTTCTTGGGCTGCTCTGTGCGCCCTGTTGTGCTCGCTATTTATTATTTCCAACTGATCGCTTTTATCCGTTATGCCTTTTATGAGATTTTTACAAAACCGAAATTTTGTAGAAGGAAAATGAGCAATTAATTCGTGTTGAAAACTTGCTAATGTGGGGAGGTTACAGTGGATAGCGTTCACGACCTCCGTATTTACAATTACTTTGAGAATTTCTAAAATGCTGCCCTTAGCGGTAAAGTTGATCAGGTGGCGAGTTTTGTTGCGGAACAAAATCATGATGCGTTTCAATGGGAAACGTGCTTCTTCCAGAACGATCTGGTTTCTGAAGCAATTTAACGGTTTGTCCGTGACCTTGACCGTGTAGGTCAGTGAAAGTTCGCTGTGAACGGTTGCGGCGTCTGACTGGGGTTCATTTTGTAGGGCATTAAGATTTTGTCTGGACAATGCGTCTGTTACAAAATTTTCTTTGCCAGGTTTATAGCAAACCTTGGCGTTGTGTTGGTCGATATAGGCTTTCCACCTTTTTATTTTCGCGTTGGTATTTTTGTCTGCTACTGCGAAAGTGAGAGGCTGGTGGTCAGTGAAGATGGTAATTTCTCTGGAGCCATATAGGTAGTTTTGCTATTTACCTAAAGCCTTTAGCAACTCCCTTTCGTTGGTTGCGTAGTTCAGTTCTGCACTTTTTAAGGTACGGGAAATCATGGTAATTGGTCTGCCTTCCTGGGATAGGACTGCACCAATTCCGTTTGCTGAGGCATCAGTGGTTAGGTCAAAAGCTTTTTAAAGTCTGGGTACATCAAAATTACGTTTTCTGACGCCAAGATGTTGCGCAGGCGTTGAAACGCGTTGCGCTGGGTTTCATTGAACTCGACTGCTATTTTCTTTGACCTATTCTTACTCACTGAACCATTTTCTCCTTTTAGAATGTCGCTTATTGGACGAGCTATGGATGCAAAGTCTTTTATGAAGACTCTGTAATAGCTTGCCAGACCCAGGAAGGATCTGACACTGTAGACGCTTTTGAGTTCGAGGTACTCTTGAATGGCCTTGACCTTCTTTGGGTCGGATCTGGTGCCGTCTTTGCTTACGATGAAACCAAGATACTCCACGCTTTCTTTAAAAAAGTTAGTTTTCTCTTAGCTTACCTTCATATTGGCTTCAATCAGGCACTTGAGTACCGTGTCAATGTGCCTGACATGGTCTACTTCGTTTTTTGAGAAAACTATGACATCGTCTACGTAGACGTAACAAATTTTACCAATATGTTCCCTTAAAACATCATCTATTGCCCTTTGGAAGATGCTGCCGGCATTCTTAAGACCAAATGGCAGTCGGCAGAATTCATATTTGCCACCGCAAACAGAGAATGAGGTTTTTTCACGGTCATGTTCCGCAAGGTATATTTGGTGATACCCTGACTTTAGATCGAGGGTAGTGAAGTATTTAGCGTTTTCCAGGTTCGCTAGAATCATGGGAATGCTGGGCATTGGGTAACGATCAGGTATAGTCTTTTCGTTCAGTTTCCTGAAGTCGATGACTAATCTTTTGTTTGTGTTGCCATAGGCGTCTGTGCCTTTTTTGTCAACAACCGACGTTGGGCTGTTGTAGGGTGACCTTGATGGTCTGATGATGCCGTCTTTTAGTAGTTGCTTGACTTCATTGTTTATGAAGTCAGAAACGCCCATTAGATTTGGGTAACTTCTGGCATATATTGGCTCGTTGTCAACCGTGCGGATTGTGGCGGAGACAGAGGTGTTGAAAGGGAGTGCTTCATCTGTTGTTAAAAAGGCCTTTTTCCTCTTAAGTATCATGTCCCTGAACTCCTTTTTGACGGAGATAGGAACTACGATGTTGTTTACATCGGTGAAATTTACATCAGTGCATTTCTGGTATTGAATTTCTTCCGAAATGCCCTGATACTCTAGTAGACTTTTTGTAAGGTTCAACTGTACCCCGGCTTGTGTTAACAAGTCGAATCCAATAATGGCATCGAACGAACTATGTGTGTCTAATAGAAAAAAAGGGGAAGTGTGATTAAAAATGTTTATCAGGCATTTTTTCCTTTATTTCAGTGGACCCGTGGATTGAATTCACTGAGAAGGGTTTGGCAACCGGCAATACGGTTTTCATCTCCTTTACGGGCTTAACATAGTTTTTTGCCGCGCCAGTATCAATTAGCACTTTCAATGTTCTCACAGCCAACCGTCGTTCAATGAACGGTAACCGGGAGTGTTCCCTAAAAAATGGACAGAGTCGGCTGTCGGCTGCAGAGTACTCTTCCTCGCTGTCAATTTCTTCGACAGCAGCCTTTGCGGCTTTTTCGTATGCTATTTTTTGTTCTTCGGAATCTACTTCAACAATGTTGTTAAGACGTTGCCGTCTCGGACCTGTTTGTCGCTCTGAGGAGTTCCTCCTCTTAGAAGCGTTTGACTCATTTGGTTGGTTCTGATTATATTCAGTACGCTGCCTAAATTTGGAAGAAAAATCTATCTCCATCGGTTGTGGAGCTTGCTCTTGGCTTTCTTTGTTGGGTTGCTCCTTGGAGCATTTTTCTTGTGTTTGTAAGGAGGATTTCGATCTTGACCGTAGTCTTCCTTGTAGTTTTTATTCGGTTTGCCATATGATCTGTGTTTGCTGTTTTCAGCTGTTTGGGATCGTTCCTCAACAACTTTAGCATAGGATTTTGCAAACATGCTCCTCTCTATGCTGGCTTCTGCTCTGCTAGCGCAGAGGGCAGGTCTTTGGGTTGCGCTGGGAATACGACAGCTCTGAGTTGTTTCCTCAAGCCTGATATGAAAGTGTGTAAGGCATCGGCTCTAACTTCAGCGTTAAGCAAATCAGCGCCTTCTTGTTCGTATGACATAACAATCTTATTAGTTACCAGAGTTAGTCTCTTTTCGACCTCATCATAGTACTGCATAAGTGTCATTTCACCTTGTCTGACCATGTCTAAGGTTTGCCTCAGTAGGCGCAAGGATGTTCGGTCGGCATAGGTGCAATCTAATCTAGCCAGGATGGCGTCGAAATTTAGCACTGTGTTGTAGGAGATAAGTAAGGCTCCAGCAGGCCCTGTGACCTTGTTTCTAAGAATGGCTACTGCTTGGTAGTATTCGCTACTGCCGTTGAAGGGCTTGAAAAGTTCATACGCATCAATTTCTGCTTGTCTCCAAGCAACATATTGGTCTTGTGCACCAGAGAAGTCTGGTACGGATTTTATTATGTCAAGTTTTATGTCGCATTTTACCCCAGGAACAACAGTTATTTTTTGGTAAGAGACGACCGCTGGCGTTTTCACTTGCAACCTTTGTATTTCTTGAGTTATTGAATTTATTTGGGACTGTTGTTGTGACAGTGCCGATCTAACGGCATTGTCAATGAGAGCTTGAATTTGTGAATGCTCCATTGTGTTGCCTACCTGATCTTGTGGACACCAACCAACTTTTTCTTCGCCTAAACTATCCTCACTGTCCTATTCGGTTTTAATTTCCCTATAGGTGTTCCAGCTCATTTGTTAACCTCGACACTTGTGTGAACTTTTTCGGCATATAATTGTCTTAGTAAAAGTAGCAATTGTTTATTTATAGTAAGAGTTTGCATTAAAGGTATGCAATGGTTTTATTTTTAGTGAGGGTATGCAATGCTTTTTACTTTATTGAAAGTATGCAATTTTTTTTTTTTTTTTTTTTTTTTTTATTTTTATATTTTATTTTTGGTAAAAGTATGCAATTGTTTTTTCCTTTAATTTGGGTAAAAGTATGCAACTGTTTAATCTTGGCAAAATATGTATTTTTTCACAACTTCAATTATTGTGTGTTTTTCTTTAATTTATTATTTGTTATTTGGGTTCACTTGACAAACTTACACGTTTTTGTATTATTGTCTATGAATTTTGGTGGGTATTAAGCCGTTGGGCGCCAGTTATTTTGTTATGCAATCCAGTGATCAGGAGTAGGATCCTTAGATGAGTTATAGTTATGATGACTATGGTGGGAGACTTGACTTCGTCCCCTTTGTTGATTACTGCCCTTGTGGTACAGTAATATAATTCGATAAAGACAAATAACGGCAGTGTGCCGGAGCGCAATTTCATGTGACTTACGTCTACTTTATTCAAAATCAAACTAAAGCTAAGGACAAAGGCAAAGCATAATTCTACTCAGAATCGACAACGATCGCGCCATCGAACCACAGTCGGCATGCCGACTCGGCATTTTAAGCGCTGCAGCACTCCAGCAACGGAAATGTCATACGATCGCTGCTGATTGTTGCTAGTGCAGAGCACTGAGCCCACAATTTGGCGTGTCAGCACAATTCATGTAATGTTACTTAGTTGCTATGCAATTAATGTGTTAACTTATATATTTAATAACCACTATATATTTGACATCCACATCGATGACAACAGTAAAAATGAGTGTGCTCATGTGGAACTGCTCATCTTTTTCTACTCCCAGATATATGAATTAGCTACTAGTAACAAATCAGCTTATTTGCATATAATTTTTAGCTGCGCGGCAATTGGCAGCCATTTAAATGACGCCATTTTGAATTATATTACAGAGTTGGACTAATTATCTTATTTGAAGACAAAATTCTGTTAATGGGAGCACGAAAATGTTATGCGAAGCAATATCAAACGTGATTTTAATTACAGTTTGATATATATTTTTATTAACCACTACATATTTTACATCCACATCGTTGACAACAGTAAAAATGGGTGTGCTCATGTGGAACTGCTCATCTTTTTCTACTCCCAGATATATGAATTAGCTACTAAGTAACAAATCAGCTTATTTGCATATAATTTTTAGCTGCACGGCAATTGGCAGCCATTTAAATGACGCCATTTTGAATTATATTACAGAGTTGGACTAATCATCTTATTGGATGACAAAATTCTGTTGATGGGAGCACGAAAATGTTATGCGAAGCAATATCAAACGTGATATTTATTACAGTTTGATATATATATTTAATAACCACTACATATTTTACATCCACATCGATGACAACAGTAAAAATGGGTGTGCTCATGTGGAACTGCTCATCTTTTTCTACTCCCAGATATATGAATTAGCTACTAAGTAACAAATCAGCTTAATTGCATATAATTTTTAGTTGCGCGGCAATTGGCAGCCATTTAAATGAAGCCATTTTGAATTATATTGCAGAGTTGGACTAATTATATTATTGGAAGACAAAATTCTGTTAATGGGAGCACGAAAATGTCAACATTAAACGCGATATTTATTATAGTTTGATATATATATTTAATAACCACTACATATTTTACCTCCACATGGATGACAACAGTAAAAATAGGTGTGCTCATATGGAACTGCTCATCTTTTTCTACTCCCAGATATATGAATTAGCTACTAAGTAACAAATTAGCTTATTTGCATATAATTTTTAGCTTCGCGGCAATTGGCAGCCATTTAAATGACGCCATTTTGAATTATATTACAGAGTTGGACTAATCATCTTATTGGAAGACAAAATTCTGTTAATGGGAGCACGAAAATCTTATGCGAAGCAATATCAAACGTGATATTTATTACAGTTTGATATATATATTTAATAACCACTACATATTTTACATCCACATCGATGACAACAGTAAAAATGGGTGTGCTCATGTGGAACTGCTCATCTTTTTCTACCCCCAGATACATGAATTAGCTACTAGGTAACAAATCAGCTTATTTGCATATATTTTTTAGCTGCGCGGCAATTGGAAGCCATTTAAATGACGCCATTTTGAATTATATTACAGAGTTGGACTAATTATTTTATTGGAAGACGAAATTCTGTTAATGGGAGCACGAAAATGTTATGCGAAACAACATTAAACGTGATATTTATTACAGTTTAATATATATATTTAAAACCAACTACATATTTTACCTCCACATAGATGACAACAGTAACAATGGGTGTGCTCATGTGGAACTGCTCATCTTTTTCTACTCCCAGATATATGAATTAGCTACTAAGTATCAAATCAGCTTATTTGCATTTAATTTTTAGCTGCGCGGCAATTGGCAGCCATTTAAATGACGCCATTTTGAATTATATTACATAGTTGGACTAATCATCTTATTGGAAGACAAAATTCTGTCAATGGGAGCACGAAATTGTTATGCGACGCAATATCAAACGTGATATTTATTACAGTTTGATATATATATTTAATAACCACTACATATTTTACATCCACATCGATGACAACAGTAAAAATGGATGTGCTCATGTGGAACTGCTCATCTTTTTCTACTCCCAGATATATGAATTAGCTACTAAGTAACAAATCAGCTTATTTGCATATAATTTTTAGCTGCGCGGCAATTGGCAGCCATTTAAATGACGCCATTTTGAATTATATTACAGAGTTGGACTAATCATCTTATTGGAAGACAAAGTTCTGTTAATGGGAGCACGAAAATGTTATGCGAAGCAAAATCAAACGTGATATTTATTACAGTGAGATATATATATATTTAATAACCATTACATATTTTACATCCACGTCGATGACAACAGTAAAAATGGGTGTGTTCATGTGGAACTGCTCATCTTTCTCTACTCCCAGATATATGAATTAGCTACTAAGTAACAAATCAGCTTATTTGCATATAATTTATAGCTTCGCGGCAATCGGCAGCCATTTAAATGACGCCATTTTGAATTATATTACATAGTTGGACGAATCATCTTATTGGAAGACAAAATTCTGTTAATGGAAGCACGAAAATCTTATGCGAAGCAATATCAAACGTGATATTTATTACAGTTTGATATATATATTTAATAACCACTACATATTTTGCATCCACATAGAGACAACAGTAAAAATGGGTGTGCTCATGTGGAACTGCTCATCTTTTTCTACCCCCAGATACATGAATTAGCTACTAAGTAACAAATCAGCTTATTTGCATATATTTTTTAGCTGCGCGGCAATTGGAAGCCATTTAAATGACGCCATTTTGAATTATATTACAGAGTTGGACTAATTATTTTATTGGAAGACAAAATTCTGTTAATGGGAGCACGAAAATGTTATGCGAAGCAACATTAAACGCGATATTTATTACAGTTTAATATATATATTTAAAACCCACTACATATTTTACCTCCATATAGATGACAACAGTAACAATGGGTGTGCTCATGTGGAACTGCTCATCTTTTTCTACTCCCAGATATATGAATTAGCTACTAAGTAACAAATCAGCTTATTTGCATATATTTTTTAGCTGCGCGGCAATTGGCAGCCATTTAAATGACGCCATTTTGAATTATATTACAGAGTTGGACTAATCATCTTATTGGAAGACAAAATTCTGTTAATTGGAGCACGAAAATGTTATGCGAAGCAATATCAAACGTGATATTTATTACAGTTTGATATATATATTAAATAGCCACTACATATTTTACATCCACATCGATGACAACAGTAAAAATGGGTGTGCTCATGTGGAACTGCTCATCTTTTTCTACTCCCAGATATATGAATTAGCTACTAAGTAACAAATCAGCTTATTTGCATATAATTTTTAGCTGCGCGACAATTGGGTTCCATTTAAATGACGCCATTTTGAATTATATTAAAGAGTTGGACTAATCATCTTATTGGAAGACAAAATTCTGTTAATGGGAGCACGAAAATGTTATGCGAAGCAACATTAAACACGATATTTATTACAGTTTGATATATATATTTAAAACCCACTACATATTTTACCTCCACATAGATGACAACAGTAAAAATGGGTGTGCTCATGTGGAACTGCTCATCTTTTTCTACTCCCAGATATATGAATTAGCTACTAAGTAACAAATCAGCTTATTTGCGTATAATTTTTAGCTGTGCGGCAATTGGCAGCCATTTAAATGACGCCATTTTGAATTATATTACAGAGTTGGACTAATCATCTTATTGGAAGACAAAATTCTGTTAATTGGAGCACGAAAATGTTATGCGAAGCAATATCAAACGTGATATTTATTACAGTTTGATATATATATTTAATAGCCACTACATATTTTACATCCACATCGATGACAACAGTAAAAATGGGTGTGCTCATGTGGAACTGCTCATCTTTTTCTACTCCCAGATATATGAATTAGCTACTAAGTAACAAATCAGCTTATTTGCATATAATTTTTAGCTGCGCGACAATTGGGTTCCATTTAAATGACGCCATTTTGAATTATATTAAAGAGTTGGACTAATCATCTTATTGGAAGACAAAATTCTGTTAATGGGAGCACGAAAATGTTATGCGAAGCAACATTAAACACGATATTTATTACAGTTTGATATATATATTTAAAACCCACTACATATTTTACCTCCACATAGATGACAACAGTAAAAATGGGTGTGCTCATGTGGAACTGCTCATCTTTTTCTACTCCCAGATATATGAATTAGCTACTAAGTAACAAATCAGCTTATTTGCGTATAATTTTTAGCTGTGCGGCAATTGGCAGCCATTTAAATGACGCCATTTTGAATTATATTACAGAGTTGGACTAATCATCTTATTGGAAGACAAAATTCTGTTAATGGGAGCACGAAAATGTTATGCGAAGCAATATCAAACTTGATATTTATTACAGTTTGATATATATATTTAATAACCACTACATATTTTATATCCACATCGATGACAACAGTAAAAATGGGTGTGCTCATCTTTTTCTCCCCCCAGATACATGAATTAGCTACTAAGTAACAAATCAGCTTATTTGCATATAATTTATAGCTTCGCGGCAATCGGCAGCCATTTAAATGACGCCATTTTGAATTATATTACATAGTTGGACTAATCATCTTATTGGAAGACAAAATTCTGTTAATGGAAGCACGAAAATCTTATGCGAAGCAATATCAAACGTGATATTTATTACAGTTTGATATATATATTTAATAACCACTACATATTTTGCATCCACATAGAGACAACAGTAAAAATGGGTGTGCTCATGTGGAACTGCTCATCTTTTTCTACCCCCAGATACATGAATTAGCTTCTAAGTAACAAATCAGCTTATTTGCATATATTTTTTAGCTGCGCGGCAATTGGAAGCCATTTAAATGACGCCATTTTGAATTATATTACAGAGTTGGACTAATTATTTTATTGGAAGACAAAATTCTGTTAATGGGAGCACGAAAATGTTATGCGAAGCAACATTAAACGCGATATTTATTACAGTTTGATATATATATTTAAAACCCACTACATATTTTACCTCCATATAGATGACAACAGTAACAATGGGTGTGCTCATGTGGAACTGCTCATCTTTTTCTACTCCCAGATATATGAATTAGCTACTAAGTAACAAATCAGCTTATTTGCATATATTTTTTAGCTGCGCGGCAATTGGCAGCCATTTAAATGACGCCATTTTGAATTATATTACAGAGTTGGACTAATCATCTTATTGGAAGACAAAATTCTGTTAATTGGAGCACGAAAATGTTATGCGAAGCAATATCAAACGTGATATTTATTACAGTTTGATATATATATTTAATAGCCACTACATATTTTACATCCACATCGATGACAACAGTAAAAATGGGTGTGCTCATGTGGAACTGCTCATCTTTTTCTACTCCCAGATATATGAATTAGCTACTAAGTAACAAATCAGCTTATTTGCATATAATTTATAGCTTCGCGGCAATCGGCAGCCATTTAAATGACGCCATTTTGAATTATATTACATAGTTGGACTAATCATCTTATTGGAAGACAAAATTCTGTTAATGGAAGCACGAAAATCTTATGCGAAGCAATATCAAACGTGATATTTATTACAGTTTGATATATATATTTAATAACCACTACATATTTTACCTCCACATAGATGACAACAGTAAAAATAGGTGTGCTCATATGGAACTGCTCATCTTTTTCTACTCCCAGATATATGAATTAGCTACTAAGTAACAAATTAGCTTATTTGCATATCATTTTTAGCTTCGCGGCAATTGGCAGCCATTTAAATGACGCCATTTTGAATTATATTACAGAGTTGGACTAATCATCTTATTGGAAGACAAAGTTCTGTTAATGGGAGCACGAAAATGTTATGCGAAGCAAAATCAAACGTGATATTTATTACAGTGAGATATATATATATTTAATAACCATTACATATTTTACATCCACGTCGATGACAACAGTAAAAATGGGTGTGTTCATGTGGAACTGCTCATCTTTCTCTACTCCCAGATATATGAATTAGCTACTAAGTAACAAATCAGCTTATTTGCATATAATTTATAGCTTCGCGGCAATCGGCAGCCATTTAAATGACGCCATTTTGAATTATATTACATAGTTGGACTAATCATCTTATTGGAAGACAAAATTCTGTTAATGGAAGCACGAAAATCTTATGCGAAGCAATATCAAACGTGATATTTATTACAGTTTGATATATATATTTAATAACCACTACATATTTTGCATCCACATAGAGACAACAGTAAAAATGGGTGTGCTCATGTGGAACTGCTCATCTTTTTCTACCCCCAGATACATGAATTAGCTTCTAAGTAACAAATCAGCTTATTTGCATATATTTTTTAGCTGCGCGGCAATTGGAAGCCATTTAAATGACGCCATTTTGAATTATATTACAGAGTTGGACTAATTATTTTATTGGAAGACAAAATTCTGTTAATGGGAGCACGAAAATGTTATGCGAAGCAACATTAAACGCGATATTTATTACAGTTTAATATATATATTTAAAACCCACTACATATTTTACCTCCATATAGATGACAACAGTAACAATGGGTGTGCTCATGTGGAACTGCTCATCTTTTTCTACTCCCAGATATATGAATTAGCTACTAAGTAACAAATCAGCTTATTTGCATATATTTTTTAGCTGCGCGGCAATTGGCAGCCATTTAAATGACGCCATTTTGAATTATATTACAGAGTTGGACTAATCATCTTATTGGAAGACAAAATTCTGTTAATTGGAGCACGAAAATGTTATGCGAAGCAATATCAAACGTGATATTTATTACAGTTTGATATATATATTTAATAGCCACTACATATTTTACATCCACATCGATGACAACAGTAAAAATGGGTGTGCTCATGTGGAACTGCTCATCTTTTTCTACTCCCAGATATATGAATTAGCTACTAAGTAACAAATCAGCTTATTTGCATATAATTTTTAGCTGCGCGACAATTGGGTTCCATTTAAATGACGCCATTTTGAATTATATTAAAGAGTTGGACTAATCATCTTATTGGAAGACAAAATTCTGTTAATGGGAGCACGAAAATGTTATGCGAAGCAACATTAAACACGATATTTATTACAGTTTGATATATATATTTAAAACCCACTACATATTTTACCTCCACATAGATGACAACAGTAAAAATGGGTGTGCTCATGTGGAACTGCTCATCTTTTTCTACTCCCAGATATATGAATTAGCTACTAAGTAACAAATCAGCTTATTTGCGTATAATTTTTAGCTGTGCGGCAATTGGCAGCCATTTAAATGACGCCATTTTGAATTATATTACAGAGTTGGACTAATCATCTTATTGGAAGACAAAATTCTGTTAATGGGAGCACGAAAATGTTATGCGAAGCAATATCAAACGTGATATTTATTACAGTTTGATATATATATTTAATAACCACTACATATTTTATATCCACATCGATGACAACAGTAAAAATGGGTGTGCTCATCTTTTTCTCCCCCCAGATACATGAATTAGCTACTAAGTAACAAATCAGCTTATTTGCATTTAATTTTTAGCTGCGCGGCAATTGGCAGCCATTTAAATGACGCCATTTTGAATTATATTACAGAGTTGGACTAATTATTTTATTGTAAGACAAAATTCTGTTTATGGGAGCACGAAAATGTTAAGCGAAGCAACATTAAACACGATATTTATTACAGTTTGATATATAAGTTAATAATTAATATAATCGAACTGTTTACTTGTGATCTCTGCACGAAGTTAAATCAGCGAAATAGAATTATTACTTGTTCGTTTATTGGTCAAATCCGTACTCAAATATAAATGACAAAATATTCTTAACATAAGCTAGCCCTGACCTATAATCGCTGTGTCAGCGATTATGCTGAATGGATTATGTTTCAACGTCGCGACGGCGCATGGAATGTTGACGGCAACGTATTGTGGAGTTTGGCATAATTGGCATTAAACATTGTTGCAGCTTTGCTGATCGTGCAGAACTGCAGTCGTTGACTTTGTCTGACCGGATGTGTTAACTCCTCCCTCACTAGTTTGAAGGCCGTCCTCGGTTTTCCTTAAAGTGTCGATGACAGCTCGTATCGAGATTTGTTGTTTATTCTCTTTGCATTTTTGATGAACCTTGAAGACGATGAGACTGATGATCAGAGTGACAAGAGATGCTGCAAACATCATAGGCCATATTGACAGTTTTTTTCCGATGTTTCCAATATATTGAAGATTCTCAAAGTTCAGCCTCTGAAGATAGGGCATGCTTAAAATCTCTCGGTGGCCAGTTATGTTTAGGGTTGCCGATATTGGTGGGTCTGGATGACGCCTGAGTATGTTTTTGGTATTTTTAAAGAGAGACCCATTCACGTAGATTTCCTCATCAAACGTCAGCAGGTGTGTGCCGTGGATGACTCTATCCGTGTTGCTTTTCATCTGTATTGTAGCTATAGCTTCGTTGATAACGATGATACCATCGTCAATTACCATCAGCGGCTGCAGGTGGCTAGGACGAGTCTTACAGTGTGCTATACCTCCAGAATGTAGTTGCTGCGCACAAGTTGTTGATTTCAGCTGTTTGCAGAATGTAGAGGTGAGAGTAGCGGTGCAGTTCCCAATTGCTAAGATATTGTTACCACAATCTGCGACGTTGTTATTTTCTTCGAGGTCAAGTATCGTTCCATTATGTTGAACGGGGAATATGGTTATTTTCTTACATATTACGCTAGGATTTGGGTACTTGATAAGAAAGTGTACAAAATTATGATCTAAAAAGACTTTTACATAGGCTATTTCAATTAAATCTGTTATAGTTAAATTTGTAGAGTGCTCATTTAAAATTTGACTTAGGTCATTAGAGTCAAGAATTGTTGGGTTTATAATTTGAATCTTTGCGAGCGTAATAGACAACATTAATGTTTCGAGTTCAGAGATTATAATTCTATTTCTTGTGAGTAATGCTTGATAGAGGTTTCCTGTATCGATCTGTTTCTCTTTTGCAAATCTAATTATTTTATTTACGGATTCTGTTAAGTTATTAATTTTTTCTTGTACTTTTGTATTTATAACTGCCTGTTGTTCAATTGAGTCAGTTAGTTTTTGCTGGTGAAGTTTCAGATTTTCGAAGTCATCAAAGTCAGGAGTTCCTGCTACTATCTTTAAAGCTGTTCCTAAAATATTTATACTCCTAGCTTGCCTATGGTGAATATTAACTGTTTCTAGCAGTGTCCTAATATGACCTAAATCTGATTCAAGAATTTGTCTCATATGAGACTGTGGGAAATGTTTCATAAGTGAATTAGTTTCCTCGGCAATTTCCGAGTACATTGTGAGATTAGAAGAATGTCTTAAAATTTTAAAATTTTCCCAAATAACTACGTTTCCGTCCATGATGGGAATATAGTCCGAGTTCGAGTAATTGATAATCTTTCCAGCTGCTGCTGCTACTAGAAGTAGAAGGCGAAGAATCCAAACCCTAGTAAAGATAGGATACAGAGCAGAATAAGTATTGGAAGGATAATTATTTTTTTCTTATCTTATGTTATCCTTGTGTACCTCCCTCCCCTTTATAAGAACCGTTGACCCCAAATCGGCTTCCACAATGACTTCCTCAAAAAAGGAGTTAGTTACCAAGTCTTTTATTTAATTTCATAAGTACCTTGTCGCCTATTTGAAAAGTTCTATTTCTTCTGTCCGCGTTTTGTCTTTTCAGTAGCAGATCTTGCGCTTTAGATATTTTTTCTCTTATTTCGGCTTCAAATTCTGGTGGGGATGCATGAATTATGTCGATTGGTTTTTTATTAACGACTGAGTGAATTGATTTATTGTATTCTATTGTTGCCTGAAGTATAATATCAGTAGTGTCATTTAATTGTTTTTCTAATTTCAAGCATCTGGCAATTTCTGCAAGAGTACTGTGAAATCTTTCTACCTGTCCATTTGAAGTACTATGTAGTGGTGGCGAATTTGCAATATCAACATTAAACCGGTTTTTTAAAAGAGACCTTATTGTTTCTGAATTCAGTGATGGTTCGTTATCGCAGTAGATAATTTTAGTATTAGGGTAGAAATTCATGAGCTGTAAGATGGGGGACTCAATATCTATTATCGTTCTGGAAGCTATGGGCTGAACAGTGGAAAATTTAGAAAATTTATCAATACAGGTTAGAAAATACTTTTTATCTGTAGAAAAAATGTCAATATGGAGAATTTCTCCTACTTGATTAGGGACTGGCGTTTCGCCAATGTACTGTTTTTGTGGGTGTCGGTCATATTTTCCTTTGCTGCAAGTCTTACAATTTGCAACTACTTCGTTTGCTAGACGGGTCATTTTTGGGAAAAAATAGTCTTGGAGAATTTGTTTTATATTCTCTTGCGCTGCTCTATGTGCTCTGCCATGTTCTACGACTATGATTTCTTTTTGCTCATTCCTATCATGAACATCGATGACCAATTTATTTGAGTGACAAAATTTGGTTGAAGGGAAAGTCTCAACTAGCTTGTTTTGTATAAATGCTAGTATCGGCAGGTCGCATTTGATTGCATTCACTACTTCTTTTTTAACCGCATCACACACTTTTTCTATTAAGTTTTCTCTATTCGAAAAGTGTATGATATGTCTTGTTTTATGTCCGAACATAATAATAATTTTTTCAGAAGCTATAGTGCTTTCTTCAATAATTATTTGGTTCCTGAAACAATTAATCGGTTTTTCAGTAGACTCGATAGTGTATGTCAATGACAACTCACTATGCATAGTGGCTAAGTCTGATGGAGCATCTTCTTCGAGAGCGTAAAGGTTTTGTCTTGATAGAGCATCGGCGACAAAATTTTCTTTACCGAGCTTGTAGAAAATTTGAGCGTTGTGCTCATCGATAAAGGATTTCCATCTCTTAATTTTTGCATTAGTGTTTTTGTCTAAGACTGCAAATGTTAGTGGCTGATGATCGGTATAAATACTTAAATTTTTTACACCGTACAAATAGTTTCTTAGGGATTTTAGGGCCCACACTATTGCAAGTAGCTCACGTTCATTTGTGGCGAAATTTAATTCGTTGTCTCTTAAAGTCCTGGAAATCATGGTTATCGGCTTCTTGTTTTGTGACAAAACGGCGCCTAAGCCAGAGGACGAAGCATCTGTCGTCAAATCGAATGGCTTCTGGTAATCAGGGTATAGGAGCATTACATCTTCGGAGCTTAAGATATTCTTTAATTTCTCGAAGGTGGCTATCTGCTTTTCATCAAGGTTAACAGAAATTTTTTTCGATTGTCCTGCACTTGTTTTACCATTATCACCCTTTAGCATGTCTGTCAATGGTTTGGCTATAGATGCAAAATTTTTTATAAAGCATCTGTAATAGCTCGCTAGACCAAGGAATGATCTAACTTGGAACAGGTTGGTAGGCTGTTGAAATTTGCTAAGTGCTTCAACTTTGCTGGGATTACTTGTTATACCGCCACGGGAGACCACAAATCCAAGATACTCGACCTTTTCTTTAAAAAAGTGAGATTTTTCCCGTGATACCTTCATGTTAGCGTTATACAATTTATCTAGTACCCAGGCGATGTGGTGAACATGATTTTGCATTTTTTCAGAGAATATGATCACGTCATCCACGTAGACGTAGCATGACTTCTCAATCTGTTCTCTAAGTACGTCGTCAATTGCTCGTTGGAAAATTCCGGGGGCATTCTTCAAACCAAAGGGAAGTCTGCAAAATTCATACTTCCCATTTCCTACAGAAAATGCAGTTTTTTTTCTATCTTTTTCTGCAAGAAGTATTTGATGAAATCCTGATTTCAGATCGAGTGTCGTGAAATATTTGGCTTTACCAAGGTTTGAGAGAATAGCTACAATGTTCGGTATAGGGTATTTGTCATCAACAGTTTTTGAATTAAGTTTCCTAAAGTCAATTACAAGGCGTTTTTTCCTATTTCCTTGTTCGTCTAGACCCTTTTTATCTACTACCCACACCGGATTATTATACGGTGAATTAGATGGTCTGATAATATTGTTTCTCAGCATGTCATTAGTTTCGTTATTGACAAACTATGATACTCCTAATGGGTATGGGTAAAGTCTAGAGAACACTGCTTTTTCGTCTTCTGTTCGAATTGTAGCGACAATATTTGTGTTGTAAGGAAGAGATTCGTTAGGGTCAGCGAAAACATTTATTTTTTCTTGTAACATTTTCTTAAATTCTTTTTCAATTTCTTGCGGAACTTTTATATTTTCTACTTCGGTAAAGTTAACATTTGGGCTTTTTTTATATTGAATTATTTCGGATCCATTTTTTGTTTTTAAGACGTTATTTTTCAAATCTAGATTTGCGTTAATTTTTTTTAAAAAATCAAGTCCTATTATTCCATCAAAGCTTGATAAGCTGGGAAGTAAAAAAAATGTGGTTGTTGTATTAAAAAGGTGCATAAGACATTTTTGTCTTGAACGGCGTTAAAGCCATGAAGTGACTTAACTAAAAATTTTTCTTTAACTTTAGTTACATTTTTAAGTTCCGGGATTGGTTTTATATAGTTTTTTTGAAGCGCCTGTGTCTATAAGTAATTTTATCTGTCTACCTGCTATCGTTCGCTCTACAAACGGTAACAGGGAGCAATTTCTAAAAAATTGACCTCTTGAATCTGATCCTCATCTTCCAAATCTGATACCTCAGCCTCCGCTACTGCTTGGTACTCTTGTTCCGATTGACCTTCAGAATTTTCATCTTGTGAGAGATGATTAATTCTCTGTTGTTTGGGACCGGTAGTTCTAGCTGTTCCACTACTTGCTCTTTTTGGCACCTGATTTTGGTAGGAACCACCTTGGTTTGGGTATTGAGTTGTTTGCCTAAACCGAGATGAAGTGTCAACGTCCATAGGTTGTGGTGGTTCTTGTTTTATATTCGGGCTATTGTTTTGGGTTTTTTGTTTGTAAAATGGAGTTTTTACTTGGTTTGGGGTACTTTCTACAGTGGGCTGCCTTTGTTGTCTCTGTTCCTGACGCTGAGCTCTATCTTGATTATTCCTAGCAAAACTACTAGTGAATTGGAAGCGTTCATGATTAGATTCAACTTCCTGTGCAAGTGCCAGTGCTGATGGCAAATCTTTTGGCCTTGCCGAAAATAGAATGTCACTGAGAGATTTCTTTGTGCCTGAAATGAAGACTCTCAATGCATCTGCTCTGTATTTTTCGTTTAGAGAAGCAGCCAAAGTAGAATCGTAAGTCATAATTGTTTTGTTTATGAGTAGTGTTAATTTCTTTTCAATTTCCTCATAATATTGGGTTATTGTCAGGGTTCCCTGACGTAGAACGGACAACTCTTGCTCGATTATATAGATGGGGCGTTTATCGGCGTATGTAAAGTCAAGTCTATTGATAAGTGCTTTAAAATTTAGTGGAGTGTCGTATGACGACAATACCATATCAGCGGGGCCTAGGATTTTATTCCTAATTATACCCAGCGCCTGATAATGCTTTGAGCTTCCTACATAATTTTCAAAGATTTTATATGCAGTGTGTGCGGCTTTCCGCCACGAAACATAAGTCTCGATTTTTCCCTACAATAATTTCTGCATCTTTAAACACTTCAACCTCGGGTACGGACACTGTTGCGTTTCTAAACTCGTTTCTCATTTCCTCCATTTTTCTTTCAAATAATTGCGCTTGATTTTCTAATGCACTGTTTACTGCATACTCGAGCAGCGCTTTCAGATTTTCTTCACTCACTGCCATTTTATTTTTTGTTTGTTCCGGCACTAGTTTGTTTTTTATATCTTTTATTAGTTCCTCTAGTTCTAAGTCATATACCTCTTCTTTACTCATAAGATTTTCAATTTAATTCAAAAATTTTCTGTCGCAAAGACACTTTACAAACACTTTTTGTTTAAATTTTTGTATTTATTTACTTTAAATAAGCACTCTACTCACATTTCTTTAAAACTATGGTTTTTATATGTTATTGTAGCTCTCCTTTTTCGTCTGTTTACCCCGTCTGCAAGTCCAACGATGTCGATCCAACGATGTTGCCTCCTTGCTTGAGATTTCTTTTATGAGCAGGTTCTGCCCCACGTTGGGCGCCAGTTAATAATTAATATACTCGAACTGTTTACTTGTGATCTCTGCACGAAGTTAAATCAGCGAAATAGAATTATTACTTGTTCGTTTATTGGTCAAATCCGTACTCAAATATAAATGACAAAATATTCTTAACATAAGCTAGCCCTGACCTATAATCGCTGTGTCAGCGATTATGCTGAATGGATTATGTTTCAACGTCGCGACGGCGCATGGAATGTTGACGGCAACGTATTGTGGAGTTTGGCATAATTGGCATTAAACATTGTTGCAGCTTTGCTGATCGTGCAGAACTGCAGTCGTTGACTTTGTCTGACCGGATGTGTTAAATTATATATTTAAAACCCACTACATATTTTACCTCCACATAGATGACAACAGTAAAAATGGGTGTGCTCATGTGGAACTGCTCATTATGGATTATGTATCAACGTCGCGACGGCGCATGGAATGTTGACGGCAACGTATTGTGGAGTTTGGCATAATTGGCATTAAACATTGTTGCAGCTTTGCTGATCGTGCAGAACTGCAGTCGTTGACTTTGTCTGACCGGATGTGTTAAATTATATATTTAAAACCCACTACATATTTTATCTCCACATAGATGACAACAGTTAAAATGGGTGTGCTCATGTGGAACTGCTCATCTTTTTCTATTCCCAGATATATGAATTAGCAACTAAGTAACAAATCAGCTTATTTGCATATAATTTTTAGCTGCGCGGCAATTGGCAGCCATTTAAATGACGCCATTTTGAATTATATTACAGAGTTGGACTAATCATCTTATTTGAAGACAAAATTCTGTTAATGGGAGCACGAAAATGTTATGCGAAGCAATATCAAACGTGATATTTATTACAGTTTGTTATACATATTTATTAACCACTACATATTTTACATCCACATCGATGACAACAGAAAAAATGGGTGTGCTCATGTGGAACTGCTCATCTTTTTCTACTCCCAGATATATGAATTAGCTACTAAGTAACAAATCAGCTTATTTGCATATATTTTTTATCTGCGCGGCAATTGGCAGACATTTAAATGACGCCATTTTGACTAATATTACAGAGTTGGACTAATTATTTTATTGGAAGACGAAATTCTGTTAATGGGAGCACTAAAATTTCATGCGAAGCAATATCAAACGTGATATTTATTACAGTTTGATATATATATTTAATAACCTCTACATATTTTACATTCACATCGATGACAACAGTAAAAATGGGTGTGCTCATGTGGAACTGCTCATCTTTTTCTACTCTCAGATATATGAATTAGCTACTAAGTAACAAATCAGCTTATTTGCATATAGTTTTTAGCTGCGCGGCAATTGGCAGCCATTTAAATGATGCCATTTTAAATTATATTACAGAGTTGGACTAATTATTTTATTGGAAGACAAAATTCTGTTAATGGGAGCACGAAAATGTTATGCGAAGCAACATTAAACACGATATTTATTACAGTTTGATATATATATTTAAAACCCACTACATATTTTACCTCCACATAGATGACAACAGTAAAAATGGGTGTGCTCATGTGGAACTGCTCATCTTTTTCTACTCCCAGATATATGAATTAGCTACTAAGTAACAAATCAGCTTATTTGCATATAATTTTTAGCTGCGCGGCAATTGGCAGCCATTTAAATGACGCCATTTTGAATTATATTACAGAGTTGGACTAATCATCTTATTGGAAGACAAAATTCTGTTAATGGGAGCACGAAAATGCTATGCGAAGCAATATCAAACGTGATATTTATTACAGTTTGATATATATATTTAATAACCACTACATATTTTACATCCACATCGATGACAACAGTAAAAATGGGTGTGCTCATGTGGAACTGCTCATCTTTTTCTACTCCCAGATATATGAATTAGCTACTTAGTAACAAATCAGCTTATTTGCATATAATTTTTAGCTGCGCGGCAATTGGCAGCCATTTAAATGACGCCATTTTGAATTATATTATAGAGTTGGACTAATTATTTTATTGGAAGACAAAATTCTGTTAATGGGAGCACGAAAATGTTATGCGAAGCAATATCAAACGTGATATTTATTACAGTTTGATATATATATTTAATAACCACTACATATTTTACATCCACATCGACGACAACAGTAAAAATGGGTGTGCTCATGTGGAACTGCTCATCTTTTTCTACTCCCCAGAATTAGCTACTAAGTAACAAATCAGCTTATTTGCATATATTTTTTAGCTGCGCGGCAATTGGCAGCCATTTAAATGACGCCATTTTGAATTATATTACAGAGTTGGACTAATTATATTATTGGAAGACAAAATTCTGTTAATGGGAGCACGAAAATGTCATGCGAAGCAATATCAAACGTGATATTTATTACAGTTATATATATATATATTTAATAACCACTACATATTTTCCATCCACATCGATGACAACAGTAAAAATGGGTGTGCTCATGTGGAACTGCTCATCTTTTTCTACTCCCAGATATATGAATTAGCTACTAAGTAACAAATCAGCTTATTTGCATATAATTTTTAGCTGCGCGGCAATTGGCAGCCATTTAAATGACGCCATTTTGAATTATATTACAGAGTTGGACTAATCATCTTATTGGAAGACAAAATTCTGTTAATGGGAGCACGAAAATGTTATGCGAAGCAACATTAAACACGATATTTATTACAGTTTGATATATATATTTAAAACCCACTACATATTTTACCTCCACATAGATGACAACAGTAAAAATGGGTGTGCTCATGTGGAACTGCTCATCTTTTTCTACTCCCAGATATATGAATTAGCTACTAAGTAACAAATCAGCTTATTTGCATATAATTTTTAGCTGCGCGGCAATTGGCAGCCATTTAAATGACACCATTTTGAATTATATTAAAGAGTTGGACTAATCATCTTATTGGAAGACAAAATTCTGTTAATGGGAGCACGAAAATGTTATGCGAAGCAATATCAAACGTGATATTTATTACAGTTTGATATATATATTTAATATCCACTACATATTTTACATCCACATCGATGACAACAGTAAAAATGGGTGTGCTCGTGTGGAACTGCTCATCTTTTTCTACTCCCAGATATATGAATTAGCTACTAAGTAACAAATCAGCTTATTTGCATATAGTTTTTAGCTGCGCGGCAATTGGCAGCCATTTAAATGACGCCATTTTGAATTATATTTCAGAGATGGACTAATCATCTTATTGGAAGACAAAATTCTGTTAATGGGAGCACGAAAAAGTTATGCGAAGCTATATCAAACGTGATATTTATTACAGTTTGATATATATATAGTTATTAACCATTATATATACTACATCCACATCGATGACAACAGTAAAAATGGGTGTGCTCATGTGGAACTGCTCATCTTTTTCTACTCCCAGATATATGAATTAGCTACTAAGTAACAAATCAGCTTATTTGCATATAATTTTTAGCTGCGCGGCAATTGGCAGCCATTTAAATGACGCCATTTTGAATTATATTTCAGAGTTGGACTAATCATCTTATTGGAAGACAAAATTCTGTTAATGGGAGCACGAAAAAGTTATGCGAAGCTATATCAAACGTGATATTTATTACAGTTTGATATATATATTTAATAACCACTACATATTTTACATCCACATCGATGACAACAGTAAAAATGGGTGCGCTCATGTGGAACTGCTCATCTTTTTCTACTCCCAGATATATGAATTAGCTACTAAGTAACAAATCAGCTTATTTGCATATAATTTTTAGCTGCGCGGCAATTGGCAGCCATTTAAATGACGCCATTTTGAATTATATTACAGAGTTGGACTAATCATCTTATTGGAAGACAAAATTCTGTTAATGGGAGCACGAAAATGTTATGCGAAGCAATATCAAACGTGATATTTATTACAGTTTGATATATATATTTAATAACCACTACATATTTTACATCCACATCGATGACAACAGTAAAAATGGGTGTGCTCATGTGGAACTGCTCATCTTTTTCTACTCCCAGATATATGAATTAGCTACTAAGTAACAAATCAGCTTATTTGCATATATTTTTTAGCTGCGCGGCAATTGGCAGCCATTTAAATGACGCCATTTTGAATTATATTACAGAGTTGGACTAATTATCTTATTGGAAGACAAAATTCTGTTAATGGGAGCACGAAAATGTTATGCGAAGCAATATCAAACGTGATATTTATTACAGTTTGATATATATATTTAATAACCACTACATATTTTACATCCACATCGATGACAACAGTAAAAATGGGTGTGCTCATGTGGAACTGCTCATCTTTTTCTACTCCCAGATATATGAATTAGCTACTTAGTAACAAATCAGCTTATTTGCATATAATTTTTAGCTGCGCGGCAATTGGCAGCCATTTAAATGACGCCATTTTGAATTATATTACAGAGTTGGACTAATCATCTTATTGGAAGACAAAATTCTGTTAATGGGAGCACGAAAATGTTATGCGAAGCAATATTAAACGTGATATTTATTACAGTTTGATATATATATTTAATAACCACTACATATTTTACATCCACATCGATGACAACAGTAAAAATGGGTGTGCTCATGTGGAACTGCTCATCTTTTTCTACTCCCAGATATATGAATTAGCTACTAAGTAACAAATCAGCTTATTTGCATATAATTTTTAGCTGCGCGGCAATTGGCAGCCATTTAAATGACGCCATTTTGAATTATATTACAGAGTTGGACTAATCATCTTATTGGAAGACAAAATTCTGTTAATGGGAGCACGAAAATGTTATGCGAAGCAATATCAAACGTGATATTTATTACAGTTTGATATATATATATTTAATAACCACTACATATTTTACATCCACATCGATGACAACAGTAAAAATGGGTGTGCTCATGTGGAACTGCTCATCTTTTTCTACTCCCAGATATATGAATTAGCTACTAAGTAACAAATCAGCTTATTTGCATATAATTTTTAGCTGCGCGGCAATTGGCAGCCATTTAAATGACGCCATTTTGAATTATATTACAGAGTTGGACTAATTATTTTATTGGAAGACAAAATTCTGTTAATGGGAGCACGAAAATGTTATGCGAAGCAATATCAAACGTGATATTTATTACAGTTTGATATATATATTTAATAACCACTACATATTTTACATCCACATCGATGACAACAGTAAAAATGGGTGCGCTCATGTGGAACTGCTCATCTTTTTCTACTCCCAGATATATGAATTAGCTACTAAGTAACAAATCAGCTTATTTGCATATAATTTTTAGCTGCGCGGCAATTGGCAGCCATTTAAATGACGCCATTTTGAATTATATTACAGAGTTGGACTAATCATCTTATTGGAAGACAAAATTCTGTTAATGGGAGCACGAAAATGTTATGCGAAGCAATATCAAACGTGATATTTATTACAGTTTGATATATATATATTTAATAACCACTACATATTTTACATCCACATCGATGACAACAGTAAAAATGGGTGTGCTCATGTGGAACTGCTCATCTTTTTCTACTCCCAGATATATGAATTAGCTACTAAGTAACAAATCAGCTTATTTGCATATAATTTTTAGCTGCGCGGCAATTGGCAGCCATTTAAATGACGCCATTTTGAATTATATTACAGAGTTGGACTAATTATTTTATTGGAAGACAAAATTCTGTTAATGGGAGCACGAAAATGTTATGCGAAGCTATATCAAACGTGATATTTATTACAGTTTGATATATATATTTAATAACCACTACATATTTTACATCCACATCGATGACAACAGTAAAAATGGGTGTGCTCATGTGGAACTGCTCATCTTTTTCTACTCCCAGATATATGAATTAGCTACTAAGTAACAAATCAGCTTATTTGCATATAGTTTTTAGCTGCGCGGCAATTGGCAGCCATTTAAATGACGCCATTTTGAATTATATTACAGAGTTGGACTAATCATCTTATTGGAAGACAAAATTCTGTTAATGGGAGCACGAAAATGTTATGCGAAGCAATATCAAACGTGATATTTATTACAGTTTGATATATATATTTAATAACCACTACATATTTTACATCCACATCGATGACAACAGTAAAAATGGGTGTGCTCATGTGGAACTGCTCATCTTTTTCTACTCCCAGATATATGAATTAGCTACTAAGTAACAAATCAGCTTATTTGCATATATTTTTTAGCTGCGCGGCAATTGGCAGCCATTTAAATGACGCCATTTTGAATTATATTACAGAGTTGGACTAATCATTTTATTGGAAGACAAAATTCTGTTAATGGGAGCACGAAAATGTTATGCGAAGCAACATTAAACGCGATATTTATTACAGTTTGATATATATATTTAAAACCCACTACATATTTTACCTCCACATCGATGACAACAGTAAAAATGGGTGTGCTCATGGGGAACTGCTCATCTTTTTCTACTCCCAGATATATGAATTAGCTACTAAGTAACAAATCAGCTTATTTGCATATAATTTTTAGCTGCGCGGCAATTGGCAGCCATTTAAATGACACCATTTTGAATTATATTAAAGAGTTGGACTAATCATCTTATTGGAAGACAAAATTCTGTTAATGGGAGCACGAAAATGTTATGCGAAGCAATATCAAACGTGATATTTATTACAGTTTGATATATATATATTTAATAACCACTACATATTTTATATCCACATCGATGACAACAGTAAAAATGGGTGCGCTCATGTGGAACTGCTCATCCTTTTCTACTCCCAGATATATGAATTAGCTACTAAGTAACAAATCAGCTTATTTGCATATAATTTTTAGCTGCGCGGCAATTGGCAGCCATTTAAATGACGCCATTTTGAATTATATTACAGAGTTGGACTAATCATCTTATTGGAAGACAAAATTCTGTTAATGGGAGCACGAAAATGTTATGCGAAGCAATATCAAACGTGATATTTATTACAGTTTGATATATATATTTAATATCCACTACATATTTTACATCCACATCGATGACAACAGTAAAAATGGGTGTGCTCATGTGGAACTGCTCATCTTTTTCTACTCCCAGATATATGAATTAGCTACTAAGTAACAAATCAGCTTATTTGCATATAATTTTTAGCTGCGCGGCAATTGGCAGCCATTTAAATGACGCCATTTTGAATTATATTACAGAGTTGGACTAATCATCTTATTGGAAGACAAAATTCTGTTAATGGGAGCACGAAAATGTTATGCGAAGCAATATCAAACGTGATATTTATTACAGTTTTATATATATATATTTATTAACTACTACATATTTTACCTCCACATCGATGACAACAGTAAAAATGGGTGTGCTCATGTGGAACTGCTCATCTTTTTCTACTCCCAGATATATGAATTAGCTACTAAGTAACAAATCAGCTTATTTGCATATAATTTTTAGCTGCGCGGCAATTGGCAGCCATTTAAATGACGCCATTTTGAATTATATTACAGAGTTGGACTAATCATCTTATTGGAAGACAAAATTCTGTCAATGGGAGCACGAAATTGTTATGCGACGCAATATCAAACGTGATATTTATTACAGTTTGATATATATATTTAATAACCACTACATATTTTACATCCACATCGATGACAACAGTAAAAATGGGTGTGCTCATGTGGAACTGCTCATCTTTTTCTACTCCCAGATATATGAATTAGCTACTAAGTAACAAATCAGCTTATTTGCATATAATTTTTAGCTGCGCGGCAATTGGCAGCCATTTAAATGACGCCATTTTGAATTATATTACAGAGTTGGACTAATCATCTTATTGGAAGACAAAATTCTGTTAATGGGAGCACGAAAATGTTATGCGAAGCAATATCAAACGTGATATTTATTACAGTTTGATATATATATTTAATAACCACTACATATTTTACATCCACATCGATGACAACAGTAAAAATGGGTGTGCTCATGTGGAACTGCTCATCTTTTTCTACTCCCAGATATATGAATTAGCTACTAAGTAACAAATCAGCTTATTTGCATATATTTTTTAGCTGCGCGGCAATTGGCAGCCATTTAAATGACGCCATTTTGAATTATATTACAGAGTTGGACTAATCATCTTATTGGAAGACAAAATTCTGTTAATGGGAGCACGAAAATGTTATGCGAAGCAATATCAAACGTGATATTTATTACAGTTTGATATATATATTTAATAACCACTACATATTTTACATCCACATCGATGACAACAGTAAAAATGGGTGTGCTCATGTGGAACTGCTCATCTTTTTCTACTCCCAGATATATGAATTAGCTACTAAGTAACAAATCAGCTTATTTGCATATAATTTTTAGCTGCGCGGCAATTGGCAGCCATTTAAATGACGCCATTTTGAATTATATTACAGAGTTGGACTAATCATCTTATTGGAAGACAAAATTCTGTTAATGGGAGCACGAAAATGTTATGCGAAGCAATATCAAACGTGATATTTATTACAGTTTGATATATATATTTAATAACCACTACATATTTTACATCCACATCGATGACAACAGTAAAAATGGGTGTGCTCATGTGGAACTGCTCATCTTTTTCTACTCCCAGATATATGAATTAGCTACTAAGTAACAAATCAGCTTATTTGCATTTAATTTTTAGCTGCGCGGCAATTGGCAGCCATTTAAATGACGCCATTTTGAATTATATTACAGAGTTGGACTAATCATCTTATTGGAAGACAAAATTCTGTCAATGGGAGCACGAAATTGTTATGCGACGCAATATCAAACGTGATATTTATTACAGTTTGATATATATATTTAATAACCACTACATATTTTACCTCCACATCGATGACAACAGTAAAAATGGGTGTGCTCATGTGGAACTGCTCATCTTTTTCTACTCCCAGATATATGAATTAGCTACTAAGTAACAAATCAGCTTCTTTGCATATATTTTTTATCTGCGCGGCAATTGGCAGCCATTTAAATGACGCCATTTTGAATTATATTACAGAGTTGGACTAATTATATTATTGGAAGACAAAATTCTGTTAATGGGAGCACGAAAATGTCATGCGAAGCAATATCAAACGTGATATTTATTACAGTTTGATATATATATTTAATAACCACTACATATTTTACATCCACATCGATGACAACAGTAAAAATGGGTGTGCTCATGTGGAACTGCTCATCTTTTTCTACTCCCAGATATATGAATTAGCTACTAAGTAACAAATCAGCTTATTTGCATATAATTTTTAGCTGCGCGGCAATTGGCAGCCATTTAAATGACGCCATTTTGAATTATATTACAGAGTTGGACTAATCATCTTATTGGAAGACAAAATTCTGTTAATGGGAGCACGAAAATGTTATGCGAAGCAATATCAAACGTGATATTTATTACAGTTTGATATATATATTTAATAACCACTACATATTTTACATCCACATCGATGACAACAGTAAAAATGGGTGTGCTCATGTGGAACTGCTCATCTTTTTCTACTCCCAGATATATGAATTAGCTACTAAGTAACAAATCAGCTTATTTGCATATAATTTTTAGCTGCGCGGCAATTGGCAGCCATTTAAATGACGCCATTTTAAATTATATTACAGAGTTGGACTAATCATCTTATTGGAAGACAAAATTCTGTTAATGGGAGCACGAAAATGTTATGCGAAGCAATATCAAACGTGATATTTATTACAGTTTGATATATATATATTTAATACCCACTACATATTTTACCTCCACATCGATGACAACAGTAAAAATGGGTGTGCTCATGTGGAACTGCTCATCTTTTTCTACTCCCAGATATATGAATTAGCTACTAAGTAACAAATCAGCTTATTTGCATATAATTTTTAGCTGCGCGGCAATTGGCAGCCATTTAAATGACGCCATTTTGAATTATATTACAGAGTTGGACTAATCATCTTATTGGAAGACAAAATTCTGTTAATGGGAGCACGAAAATGTTATGCGAAGCAATATCAAACGTGATATTTATTACAGTTTGATATATATATTTAATAACCACTACATATTTTACATCCACATCGATGACAACAGTAAAAATGGGTGTGCTCATGTGGAACTGCTCATCTTTTTCTACTCCCAGATATATGAATTAGCTACTAAGTAACAAATCAGCTTATTTGCATATAATTTTTAGCTGCGCGGCAATTGGCAGCCATTTAAATGACGCCATTTTGAATTATATTACAGAGTTGGACTAATCATCTTATTGGAAGACAAAATTCTGTTAATGGGAGCACGAAAATGTTATGCGAAGCAATATCAAACGTGATATTTATTACAGTTTGATATATATATTTAATAACCACTACATATTTTATATCCACATCGATGATAAAAATGGGTGTGCTCATGTGGAACTGCTCATCTTTTTCAACTCCCAGATATATGAATTAGTTACTAAGTAACAAATCAGCTTATTTGCATATAATTTTTAGCTGCGCGGCAATTGGCAGCCATTTAAATGACGCCATTTTGAATTATATTACAGAGTTGGACTAATCATCTTATTGGAAGACAAAATTCTGTTAATGGGAGCACGAAAATGTTATGCGAAGCAATATCAAACGTGATATTTATTACAGTTTGATATATATATTTAATAACCACTACATATTTTACATCCACATCGATGACAACAGTAAAAATGGGTGTGCTCATGTGGAACTGCTCATCTTTTTCTACTCCCAGATATATGAATTAGCTACTAAGTAACAAATCAGCTTATTTGCATATATTTTTTATCTGCGCGGCAATTGGCAGCCATTTAAATGACGCCATTTTGAATTATATTACAGAGTTGGACTAATTATATTATTGGAAGACAAAATTCTGTTAATGGGAGCACGAAAATGTCATGCGAAGCAATATCAAACGTGATATTTATTACAGTTTGATATATATATTTATTAACCACTACATATTTTACATCCACATCGATGACAACAGTAAAAATGGGTGTGCTCATGTGGAACTGCTCATCTTTTTCTACTCCCAGATATATGAATTAGCTACTAAGTAACAAATCAGCTTATTTGCATATAATTTTTAGCTGCGCGGCAATTGGCAGCCATTTAAATGACGCCATTTTGAATTATATTACAGAGTTGGACTAATCATCTTATTGGAAGACAAAATTCTGTTAATGGGAGCACGAAAATGTTATGCGAAGCAATATCAAACGTGATATTTATTACAGTTTGATATATATATTTAATAACCACTACATATTTTACATCCACATCGATGACAACAGTAAAAATGGGTGTGCTCATGTGGAACTGCTCATCTTTTTCTACTCCCAGATATATGAATTAGCTACTAAGTAACAAATCAGCTTATTTGCATATAATTTTTAGCTGCGCGGCAATTGGCAGCCATTTAAATGACGCCATTTTAAATTATATTACAGAGTTGGACTAATCATCTTATTGGAAGACAAAATTCTGTTAATGGGAGCACGAAAATGTTATGCGAAGCAATATCAAACGTGATATTTATTACAGTTTGATATATATATTTAATAACCACTACATATTTTACATCCACATCGATGACAACAGTAAAAATGGGTGTGCTCATGTGGAACTGCTCATCTTTTTCTACTCCCAGATATATGAATTAGCTACTAAGTAACAAATCAGCTTATTTGCATATATTTTTTAGCTGCGCGGCAATTGGCAGCCATTTAAATGACGCCATTTTGAATTATATTACAGAGTTGGACTAATTATATTATTGGAAGACAAAATTCTGTTAATGGGAGCACGAAAAAGTCATGCGAAGCAATATCAAACGTGATATTTATTACAGTTTGATATATATATTTAATAACCACTACATATTTTACATCCACATCGATGATAAAAATGGGTGTGCTCATGTGGAACTGCTCATCTTTTTCAACTCCCAGATATATGAATTAGTTACTAAGTAACAAATCAGCTTATTTGCATTTAATTTTTAGCTGCGCGGCAATTGGCAGCCATTTAAATGACGCCATTTTGAATTATATTACAGAGTTGGACTAATCATCTTATTGGAAGACAAAATTCTGTTAATGGGAGCACGAAATTGTTATGCGAAGCAATATCAAACGTGATATTTATTACAGTTTGATATATATATTTAATAACCACTACATATTTTACCTCCACATAGATGACAACAGTAAAAATGGGTGTGCTCATGTGGAACTGCTCATCTTTTTCTACTCCCAGATATATGAATTAGCTACTAAGTAACAAATCAGCTTCTTTGCATATATTTTTTATCTGCGCGGCAATTGGCAGCCATTTAAATGACGCCATTTTGAATTATATTACAGAGTTGGACTAATCATCTTATTGGAAGACAAAATTCTGTTAATGGGAGCACGAAAATGTCATGCGAAGCAATATCAAACGTGATATTTATTACAGTTTGATATATATATTTATTAACCACTACATATTTTACATCCACATCGATGACAACAGTAAAAATGGGTGTGCTCATGTGGAACTGCTCATCTTTTTCTACTCCCAGATATATGAATTAGCTACTTAGTAACAAATCAGCTTATTTGCATATAATTTTTAGCTGCGCGGCAATTGGCAGCCATTTAAATGACGCCATTTTGAATTATATTACAGAGTTGGACTAATCATCTTATTGGAAGACAAAATTCTGTTAATGGGAGCACGAAAATGTTATGCGAAGCAACATTAAACACGATATTTATTACAGTTTGATATATATATTTAATAACCACTACATATTTTACATCCACATCGATGACAACAGTAAAAATGGGTGTGCTCATGTGGAACTGCTCATCTTTTTCTACTCCCAGATATATGAATTAGCTACTAAGTAACAAATCAGCTTATTTGCATATAATTTTTAGCTGCGCGGCAATTGGCAGCCATTTAAATGACGCCATTTTAAATTATATTACAGAGTTGGACTAATCATCTTATTGGAAGACAAAATTCTGTTAATGGGAGCACGAAAATGTCATGCGAAGCAATATCAAACGTGATATTTATTACAGTTTGATATATATATATTTATTACCCACTACATATTTTACCTCCACATCGATGACAACAGTAAAAATGGGTGTGCTCATGTGGAACTGCTCATCTTTTTCTACTCCCAGATATATGAATTAGCTACTAAGTAACAAATCAGCTTATTTGCATATAATTTTTAGCTGCGCGGCAATTGGCGCCATTTAAATGACGCCATTTTGAATTATATTTCAGAGTTGGACTAATTATTTTATTGGAAGACAAAATTCTGTTAATGGGAGCACGAAAATGTTATGCGAAGCTATATCAAACGTGATATTTATTACAGTTTGATATATATATTTAATATCCACTACATATTTTACATCCACATCGATGACAACAGTAAAAATGGGTGCGCTCATGTGGAACTGCTCATCTTTTTCTACTCCCAGATATATGAATTAGCTACTAAGTAACAAATCAGCTTATTTGCATATAGTTTTTAGCTGCGCGGCAATTGGCAGCCATTTAAATGACGCCATTTTGAATTATATTACAGAGTTGGACTAATCATCTTATTGGAAGACAAAATTCTGTTAATGGGAGCACGAAAATGTTATGCGAAGCAATATCAAACGTGATATTTATTACAGTTTGATATATATATTTAATAACCACTACATATTTTACATCCACATCGATGACAACAGTAAAAATGGGTGTGCTCATGTGGAACTGCTCATCTTTTTCTACTCCCAGATATATGAATTAGCTACTAAGTAACAAATCAGCTTATTTGCATATAATTTTTAGCTGCGCGGCAATTGGCAGCCATTTAAATGACGCCATTTTGAATTATATTACAGAGTTGGACTAATCATCTTATTGGAAGACAAAATTCTGTTAATGGGAGCACGAAAATGTTATGCGAAGCAATATCAAACGTGATATTTATTACAGTTTGATATATATATTTAAAACCCACTACATATTTTACCTCCACATCGATGACAACAGTAAAAATGGGTGTGCTCATGTGGAATTGCTCATCTTTTTCTACTCCCAGATATATGAATTAGCTACTAAGTAACAAATCAGCTTATTTGCATATAATTTTTAGCTGCGCGGCAATTGGCAGCCATTTAAATGACACCATTTTGAATTATATTAAAGAGTTGGACTAATCATCTTATTGGAAGACAAAATTCTGTTAATGGGAGCACGAAAATGTTATGCGAAGCAATATCAAACGTGATATTTATTACAGTTTGATATATATATATTTAATAACCACTACATATTTTATATCCACATCGATGACAACAGTAAAAATGGGTGTGCTCATGTGGAACTGCTCATCTTTTTCTACTCCCAGATATATGAATTAGCTACTAAGTAACAAATCAGCTTATTTGCATATAATTTTTAGCTGCGCGGCAATTGGCAGCCATTTAAATGACGCCATTTTGAATTATATTACAGAGTTGGACTAATCATCTTATTGGAAGACAAAATTCTGTTAATGGGAGCACGAAAATGTTATGCGAAGCAATATCAAACGTGATATTTATTACAGTTTGATATATATATTTAATAACCACTACATATTTTACATCCACATCGATGACAACAGTAAAAATGGGTGTGCTCATGTGGAACTGCTCATCTTTTTCAACTCCCAGATATATGAATTAGCTACTAAGTAACAAATCAGCTTATTTGCATATAATTTTTAGCTGCGCGGCAATTGGCAGCCATTTAAATGACGCCATTTTGAATTATATTACAGAGTTGGACTAATTATCTTATTGGAAGACAAAATTCTGTTAATGGGAGCACGAAAATGTTATGCGAAGCAATATCAAACGTGATATTTATTACAGTTTGATATATATATTTAATAACCACTACATATTTTACATCCACATCGATGACAACAGTAAAAATGGGTGTGCTCATGTGGAACTGCTCATCTTTTTCTACTCCCAGATATATGAATTAGCTACTAAGTAACAAATCAGCTTATTTGCATATAATTTTTAGCTGCGCGGCAATTGGCAGCCATTTAAATGACGCCATTTTGAATTATATTACAGAGTTGGACTAATCATCTTATTGGAAGACAAAATTCTGTTAATGGGAGCACGAAAATGTTATGCGAAGCAATATCAAACGTGATATTTATTACAGTTTGATATATATATTTAATAACCACTACATATTTTACATCCACATCGATGACAACAGTAAAAATGGGTGTGCTCATGTGGAACTGCTCATCTTTTTCTACTCCCAGATATATGAATTAGCTACTAAGTAACAAATCAGCTTATTTGCATATAATTTTTAGCTGCGCGGCAATTGGCAGCCATTTAAATGACGCCATTTTGAATTATATTACAGAGTTGGACTAATCATCTTATTGGAAGACAAAATTCTGTTAATGGGAGCACGAAAATGTTATGCGAAGCAATATCAAACGTGATATTTATTACAGTTTGATATATATATTTAATAACCACTACATATTTTACATCCACATCGATGACAACAGTAAAAATGGGTGTGCTCATGTGGAACTGCTCATCTTTTTCTACTCCCAGATATATGAATTAGCTACTAAGTAACAAATCAGCTTATTTGCATATAATTTTTAGCTGCGCGGCAATTGGCAGCCATTTAAATGACGCCATTTTGAATTATATTACAGAGTTGGACTAATCATCTTATTGGAAGACAAAATTCTGTTAATGGGAGCACGAAAATGTTATGCGAAGCAATATCAAACGTGATATTTATTACAGTTTGATATATATATTTAATAACCACTACATATTTTACATCCACATCGATGACAACAGTAAAAATGGGTGTGCTCATGTGGAACTGCTCATCTTTTTCTACTCCCAGATATATGAATTAGCTACTAAGTAACAAATCAGCTTATTTGCATATATTTTTTAGCTGCGCGGCAATTGGCAGCCATTTAAATGACGCCATTTTGAATTATATTACAGAGTTGGACTAATTATATTATTGGAAGACAAAATTCTGTTAATGGGAGCACGAAAATGTTATGCGAAGCAATATCAAACGTGATATTTATTACAGTTTGATATATATATTTAATAACCACTACATATTTTACATCCACATCGATGACAACAGTAAAAATGGGTGTGCTCATGTGGAACTGCTCATCTTTTTCTACTCCCAGATATATGAATTAGCTACTAAGTAACAAATCAGCTTATTTGCATATAATTTTTAGCTGCGCGGCAATTGGCAGCCATTTAAATGACGCCATTTTGAATTATATTACAGAGTTGGACTAATCATTTTATTGGAAGACAAAATTCTGTTAATGGGAGCACGAAAATGTTATGCGAAGCAATATCAAACGTGATATTTATTACAGTTTGATATATATATTTAATAACCACTACATATTTTACATCCACATCGATGACAACAGTAAAAATGGGTGTGCTCATGTGGAACTGCTCATCTTTTTCTACTCCCAGATATATGAATTAGCTACTAAGTAACAAATCAGCTTATTTGCATATAATTTTTAGCTGCGCGGCAATTGGCAGCCATTTAAATGACGCCATTTTGAATTATATTACAGAGTTGGACTAATCATCTTATTGGAAGACAAAATTCTGTTAATGGGAGCACGAAAATGTTATGCGAAGCAATATCAAACGTGATATTTATTACAGTTTGATATATATATTTAAAACCCACTACATATTTTACATCCACATCGATGACAACAGTAAAAATGGGTGTGCTCATGTGGAACTGCTCATCTTTTTCTACTCCCAGATATATGAATTAGCTACTAAGTAACAAATCAGCTTATTTGCATATAATTTTTAGCTGCGCGGCAATTGGCAGCCATTTAAATGACGCCATTTTGAATTATATTACAGAGTTGGACTAATCATCTTATTGGAAGACAAAATTCTGTTAATGGGAGCACGAAAATGTTATGCGAAGCAACATTAAACGTGATATTTATTACAGTTTGATATATATATTTAATAACCCACTACATATTTTACCTCCACATAGATGACAACAGTAAAAATGGGTGTGCTCATGTGGAACTGCTCATCTTTTTCTACTCCCAGATATATGAATTAGCTACTAAGTAACAAATCAGCTTATTTGCATATAATTTTTAGCTGCGCGGCAATTGGCAGCCATTTAAATGACGCCATTTTGAATTATATTACAGAGTTGGACTAATCATCTTATTGGAAGACAAAATTCTGTTAATGGGAGC
>JAWNON010000133.1:0-58909 GCA_035045945.1 Drosophila anceps
TTATTAAATATATATATGAAACTGTAATAAATATCGCGTTTGATATTGCTTCGCATAACATTTTCGTGCTCCCATTAACAGAATTTTGTCTTCCAATAAGATGATTAGTCCAACTCTGTAATATAATTCAAAATGGCGTCATTTAAATGGCTGCCAATTGCCGCGCAGCTAAAAATTAAATGCAAATAAGCTGATTTGTTACTTAGTAGCTAATTCACATATCTGGGAGTAGAAAAAGATGTGCAGTTCCACATGAACACACCCATTTCTACTGTTGTCATCGATGTGGATGTAAAATATGTAGTGGCTAATAAATATATATATGAAACTGTAATAAATATCGCGTTTGATATTGCTTCGCATAACATTTTCGTGCTCCCATTAACAGAATTTTGTCTTCCAATAAGATGATTAGTCCAACTCTGTAATATAATTCAAAATGGCGTCATTTAAATGGCTGCCAATTGCCGCGCAGCTAAAAATTAAATGCAAATAAGCTGATTTGTTACTTAGTAGCTAATTCACATATCTGGGAGTAGAAAAAGATGTGCAGTTCCACATGAGCACACCCATTTCTACTGTTGTCATCGATGTGGATGTAAAATATGTAGTGGTTATTAAATATATATATGAAACTGTAATAAATATCGCGTTTGATATTGCTTCGCATAACATTTTCGTGCTCCCATTAACAGAATTTTGTCTTCCAATAAGATGATTAGTCCAACTCTGTAATATAATTCAAAATGGCGTCATTTAAATGGCTGCCAATTGCCGCGCAGCTAAAAATTAAATGCAAATAAGCTGATTTGTTACTTAGTAGCTAATTCACATATCTGGGAGTAGAAAAAGATGTGCAGTTCCACATGAACACACCCATTTCTACTGTTGTCATCGATGTGGATGTAAAATATGTAGTGGCTAATAAATATATATATGAAACTGTAATAAATATCGCGTTTGATATTGCTTCGCATAACATTTTCGTGCTCCCATTAACAGAATTTTGTCTTCCAATAAGATGATTAGTCCAACTCTGTAATATAATTCAAAATGGCGTCATTTAAATGGCTGCCAATTGCCGCGCAGCTAAAAATTAAATGCAAATAAGCTGATTTGTTACTTAGTAGCTAATTCACATATCTGGGAGTAGAAAAAGATGTGCAGTTCCACATGAACACACCCATTTCTACTGTTGTCATCGATGTGGATGTAAAATATGTAGTGGCTAATAAATATATATATGAAACTGTAATAAATATCGCGTTTGATATTGCTTCGCATAACATTTTCGTGCTCCCATTAACAGAATTTTGTCTTCCAATAAGATGATTAGTCCAACTCTGTAATATAATTCAAAATGGCGTCATTTAAATGGCTGCCAATTGCCGCGCAGCTAAAAATTAAATGCAAATAAGCTGATTTGTTACTTAGTAGCTAATTCACATATCTGGGAGTAGAAAAAGATGTGCAGTTCCACATGAACACACCCATTTCTACTGTTGTCATCGATGTGGATGTAAAATATGTAGTGGTTATTAAATATATATATGAAACTGTAATAAATATCGCGTTTGATATTGCTTCGCATAACATTTTCGTGCTCCCATTAACAGAATTTTGTCTTCCAATAAGATGATTAGTCCAACTCTGTAATATAATTTAAAATGGCGTCATTTAAATGGCTGCCAATTGCCGCGCAGCTAAAAATTATATGCAAATAAGCTGATTTGTTACATAGTAGCTAATTCACATATCTGGGAGTAGAAAAAGATGTGCAGTTCCACATGAGCACACCCATTTCTACTGTTGTCATCGATGTGGATGTAAAATATGTAGTGGTTATTAAATATATATATGAAACTGTAATAAATATCGCGTTTGATATTGCTTCGCATAACATTTTCGTGCTCCCATTAACAGAATTTTGTCTTCCAATAAGATGATTAGTCCAACTCTGTAATATAATTCAAAATGGCGTCATTTAAATGGCTGCCAATTGCCGCGCAGCTAAAAATTAAATGCAAATAAGCTGATTTGTTACTTAGTAGCTAATTCACATATCTGGGAGTAGAAAAAGATGTGCAGTTCCACATGAACACACCCATTTCTACTGTTGTCATCGATGTGGATGTAAAATATGTAGTGGCTAATAAATATATATATGAAACTGTAATAAATATCGCGTTTGATATTGCTTCGCATAACATTTTCGTGCTCCCATTAACAGAATTTTGTCTTCCAATAAGATGATTAGTCCAACTCTGTAATATAATTCAAAATGGCGTCATTTAAATGGCTGCCAATTGCCGCGCAGCTAAAAATTAAATGCAAATAAGCTGATTTGTTACTTAGTAGCTAATTCACATATCTGGGAGTAGAAAAAGATGTGCAGTTCCACATGAACACACCCATTTCTACTGTTGTCATCGATGTGGATGTAAAATATGTAGTGGTTATTAAATATATATATGAAACTGTAATAAATATCGCGTTTGATATTGCTTCGCATAACATTTTCGTGCTCCCATTAACAGAATTTTGTCTTCCAATAAGATGATTAGTCCAACTCTGTAATATAATTTAAAATGGCGTCATTTAAATGGCTGCCAATTGCCGCGCAGCTAAAAATTATATGCAAATAAGCTGATTTGTTACATAGTAGCTAATTCACATATCTGGGAGTAGAAAAAGATGTGCAGTTCCACATGAGCACACCCATTTCTACTGTTGTCATCGATGTGGATGTAAAATATGTAGTGGTTATTAAATATATATATGAAACTGTAATAAATATCGCGTTTGATATTGCTTCGCATAACATTTTCGTGCTCCCATTAACAGAATTTTGTCTTCCAATAAGATGATTAGTCCAACTCTGTAATATAATTCAAAATGGCGTCATTTAAATGGCTGCCAATTGCCGCGCAGCTAAAAATTAAATGCAAATAAGCTGATTTGTTACTTAGTAGCTAATTCACATATCTGGGAGTAGAAAAAGATGTGCAGTTCCACATGAACACACCCATTTCTACTGTTGTCATCGATGTGGATGTAAAATATGTAGTGGCTAATAAATATATATATGAAACTGTAATAAATATCGCGTTTGATATTGCTTCGCATAACATTTTCGTGCTCCCATTAACAGAATTTTGTCTTCCAATAAGATGATTAGTCCAACTCTGTAATATAATTCAAAATGGCGTCATTTAAATGGCTGCCAATTGCCGCGCAGCTAAAAATTAAATGCAAATAAGCTGATTTGTTACTTAGTAGCTAATTCACATATCAGGGAGTAGAAAAAGATGTGCAGTTCCACATGAACACACCCATTTCTACTGTTGTCATCGATGTGGATGTAAAATATGTAGTGGTTATTAAATATATATATGAAACTGTAATAAATATCGCGTTTGATATTGCTTCGCATAACATTTTCGTGCTCCCATTAACAGAATTTTGTCTTCCAATAAGATGATTAGTCCAACTCTGTAATATAATTTAAAATGGCGTCATTTAAATGGCTGCCAATTGCCGCGCAGCTAAAAATTATATGCAAATAAGCTGATTTGTTACATAGTAGCTAATTCACATATCTGGGAGTAGAAAAAGATGTGCAGTTCCACATGAGCACACCCATTTCTACTGTTGTCATCGATGTGGATGTAAAATATGTAGTGGTTATTAAATATATATATGAAACTGTAATAAATATCGCGTTTGATATTGCTTCGCATAACATTTTCGTGCTCCCATTAACAGAATTTTGTCTTCCAATAAGATGATTAGTCCAACTCTGTAATATAATTCAAAATGGCGTCATTTAAATGGCTGCCAATTGCCGCGCAGCTAAAAATTAAATGCAAATAAGCTGATTTGTTACTTAGTAGCTAATTCACATATCTGGGAGTAGAAAAAGATGTGCAGTTCCACATGAACACACCCATTTCTACTGTTGTCATCGATGTGGATGTAAAATATGTAGTGGCTAATAAATATATATATGAAACTGTAATAAATATCGCGTTTGATATTGCTTCGCATAACATTTTCGTGCTCCCATTAACAGAATTTTGTCTTCCAATAAGATGATTAGTCCAACTCTGTAATATAATTCAAAATGGCGTCATTTAAATGGCTGCCAATTGCCGCGCAGCTAAAAATTAAATGCAAATAAGCTGATTTGTTACTTAGTAGCTAATTCACATATCTGGGAGTAGAAAAAGATGTGCAGTTCCACATGAGCACACCCATTTCTACTGTTGTCATCGATGTGGATGTAAAATATGTAGTGGTTATTAAATATATATATGAAACTGTAATAAATATCGCGTTTGATATTGCTTCGCATAACATTTTCGTGCTCCCATTAACAGAATTTTGTCTTCCAATAAGATGATTAGTCCAACTCTGTAATATAATTCAAAATGGCGTCATTTAAATGGCTGCCAATTGCCGCGCAGCTAAAAATTAAATGCAAATAAGCTGATTTGTTACTTAGTAGCTAATTCACATATCTGGGAGTAGAAAAAGATGTGCAGTTCCACATGAACACACCCATTTCTACTGTTGTCATCGATGTGGATGTAAAATATGTAGTGGCTAATAAATATATATATGAAACTGTAATAAATATCGCGTTTGATATTGCTTCGCATAACATTTTCGTGCTCCCATTAACAGAATTTTGTCTTCCAATAAGATGATTAGTCCAACTCTGTAATATAATTCAAAATGGCGTCATTTAAATGGCTGCCAATTGCCGCGCAGCTAAAAATTAAATGCAAATAAGCTGATTTGTTACTTAGTAGCTAATTCACATATCTGGGAGTAGAAAAAGATGTGCAGTTCCACATGAACACACCCATTTCTACTGTTGTCATCGATGTGGATGTAAAATATGTAGTGGCTAATAAATATATATATGAAACTGTAATAAATATCGCGTTTGATATTGCTTCGCATAACATTTTCGTGCTCCCATTAACAGAATTTTGTCTTCCAATAAGATGATTAGTCCAACTCTGTAATATAATTCAAAATGGCGTCATTTAAATGGCTGCCAATTGCCGCGCAGCTAAAAATTAAATGCAAATAAGCTGATTTGTTACTTAGTAGCTAATTCACATATCTGGGAGTAGAAAAAGATGTGCAGTTCCACATGAACACACCCATTTCTACTGTTGTCATCGATGTGGATGTAAAATATGTAGTGGTTATTAAATATATATATGAAACTGTAATAAATATCGCGTTTGATATTGCTTCGCATAACATTTTCGTGCTCCCATTAACAGAATTTTGTCTTCCAATAAGATGATTAGTCCAACTCTGTAATATAATTTAAAATGGCGTCATTTAAATGGCTGCCAATTGCCGCGCAGCTAAAAATTATATGCAAATAAGCTGATTTGTTACATAGTAGCTAATTCACATATCTGGGAGTAGAAAAAGATGTGCAGTTCCACATGAGCACACCCATTTCTACTGTTGTCATCGATGTGGATGTAAAATATGTAGTGGTTATTAAATATATATATGAAACTGTAATAAATATCGCGTTTGATATTGCTTCGCATAACATTTTCGTGCTCCCATTAACAGAATTTTGTCTTCCAATAAGATGATTAGTCCAACTCTGTAATATAATTCAAAATGGCGTCATTTAAATGGCTGCCAATTGCCGCGCAGCTAAAAATTAAATGCAAATAAGCTGATTTGTTACTTAGTAGCTAATTCACATATCTGGGAGTAGAAAAAGATGTGCAGTTCCACATGAACACACCCATTTCTACTGTTGTCATCGATGTGGATGTAAAATATGTAGTGGCTAATAAATATATATATGAAACTGTAATAAATATCGCGTTTGATATTGCTTCGCATAACATTTTCGTGCTCCCATTAACAGAATTTTGTCTTCCAATAAGATGATTAGTCCAACTCTGTAATATAATTCAAAATGGCGTCATTTAAATGGCTGCCAATTGCCGCGCAGCTAAAAATTAAATGCAAATAAGCTGATTTGTTACTTAGTAGCTAATTCACATATCTGGGAGTAGAAAAAGATGTGCAGTTCCACATGAACACACCCATTTCTACTGTTGTCATCGATGTGGATGTAAAATATGTAGTGGTTATTAAATATATATATGAAACTGTAATAAATATCGCGTTTGATATTGCTTCGCATAACATTTTCGTGCTCCCATTAACAGAATTTTGTCTTCCAATAAGATGATTAGTCCAACTCTGTAATATAATTTAAAATGGCGTCATTTAAATGGCTGCCAATTGCCGCGCAGCTAAAAATTATATGCAAATAAGCTGATTTGTTACATAGTAGCTAATTCACATATCTGGGAGTAGAAAAAGATGTGCAGTTCCACATGAGCACACCCATTTCTACTGTTGTCATCGATGTGGATGTAAAATATGTAGTGGTTATTAAATATATATATGAAACTGTAATAAATATCGCGTTTGATATTGCTTCGCATAACATTTTCGTGCTCCCATTAACAGAATTTTGTCTTCCAATAAGATGATTAGTCCAACTCTGTAATATAATTCAAAATGGCGTCATTTAAATGGCTGCCAATTGCCGCGCAGCTAAAAATTAAATGCAAATAAGCTGATTTGTTACTTAGTAGCTAATTCACATATCTGGGAGTAGAAAAAGATGTGCAGTTCCACATGAACACACCCATTTCTACTGTTGTCATCGATGTGGATGTAAAATATGTAGTGGCTAATAAATATATATATGAAACTGTAATAAATATCGCGTTTGATATTGCTTCGCATAACATTTTCGTGCTCCCATTAACAGAATTTTGTCTTCCAATAAGATGATTAGTCCAACTCTGTAATATAATTCAAAATGGCGTCATTTAAATGGCTGCCAATTGCCGCGCAGCTAAAAATTAAATGCAAATAAGCTGATTTGTTACTTAGTAGCTAATTCACATATCTGGGAGTAGAAAAAGATGTGCAGTTCCACATGAACACACCCATTTCTACTGTTGTCATCGATGTGGATGTAAAATATGTAGTGGTTATTAAATATATATATGAAACTGTAATAAATATCGCGTTTGATATTGCTTCGCATAACATTTTCGTGCTCCCATTAACAGAATTTTGTCTTCCAATAAGATGATTAGTCCAACTCTGTAATATAATTTAAAATGGCGTCATTTAAATGGCTGCCAATTGCCGCGCAGCTAAAAATTATATGCAAATAAGCTGATTTGTTACATAGTAGCTAATTCACATATCTGGGAGTAGAAAAAGATGTGCAGTTCCACATGAGCACACCCATTTCTACTGTTGTCATCGATGTGGATGTAAAATATGTAGTGGTTATTAAATATATATATGAAACTGTAATAAATATCGCGTTTGATATTGCTTCGCATAACATTTTCGTGCTCCCATTAACAGAATTTTGTCTTCCAATAAGATGATTAGTCCAACTCTGTAATATAATTCAAAATGGCGTCATTTAAATGGCTGCCAATTGCCGCGCAGCTAAAAATTAAATGCAAATAAGCTGATTTGTTACTTAGTAGCTAATTCACATATCTGGGAGTAGAAAAAGATGTGCAGTTCCACATGAACACACCCATTTCTACTGTTGTCATCGATGTGGATGTAAAATATGTAGTGGCTAATAAATATATATATGAAACTGTAATAAATATCGCGTTTGATATTGCTTCGCATAACATTTTCGTGCTCCCATTAACAGAATTTTGTCTTCCAATAAGATGATTAGTCCAACTCTGTAATATAATTCAAAATGGCGTCATTTAAATGGCTGCCAATTGCCGCGCAGCTAAAAATTAAATGCAAATAAGCTGATTTGTTACTTAGTAGCTAATTCACATATCTGGGAGTAGAAAAAGATGTGCAGTTCCACATGAGCACACCCATTTCTACTGTTGTCATCGATGTGGATGTAAAATATGTAGTGGTTATTAAATATATATATGAAACTGTAATAAATATCGCGTTTGATATTGCTTCGCATAACATTTTCGTGCTCCCATTAACAGAATTTTGTCTTCCAATAAGATGATTAGTCCAACTCTGTAATATAATTCAAAATGGCGTCATTTAAATGGCTGCCAATTGCCGCGCAGCTAAAAATTAAATGCAAATAAGCTGATTTGTTACTTAGTAGCTAATTCACATATCTGGGAGTAGAAAAAGATGTGCAGTTCCACATGAACACACCCATTTCTACTGTTGTCATCGATGTGGATGTAAAATATGTAGTGGTTATTAAATATATATATGAAACTGTAATAAATATCGCGTTTGATATTGCTTCGCATAACATTTTCGTGCTCCCATTAACAGAATTTTGTCTTCCAATAAGATGATTAGTCCAACTCTGTAATATAATTCAAAATGGCGTCATTTAAATGGCTGCCAATTGCCGCGCAGCTAAAAATTATATGCAAATAAGCTGATTTGTTACATAGTAGCTAATTCACATATCTGGGAGTAGAAAAAGATGTGCAGTTCCACATGAGCACACCCATTTCTACTGTTGTCATCGATGTGGATGTAAAATATGTAGTGGTTATTAAATATATATATGAAACTGTAATAAATATCGCGTTTGATATTGCTTCGCATAACATTTTCGTGCTCCCATTAACAGAATTTTGTCTTCCAATAAGATGATTAGTCCAACTCTGTAATATAATTCAAAATGGCGTCATTTAAATGGCTGCCAATTGCCGCGCAGCTAAAAATTAAATGCAAATAAGCTGATTTGTTACTTAGTAGCTAATTCACATATCTGGGAGTAGAAAAAGATGTGCAGTTCCACATGAACACACCCATTTCTACTGTTGTCATCGATGTGGATGTAAAATATGTAGTGGCTAATAAATATATATATGAAACTGTAATAAATATCGCGTTTGATATTGCTTCGCATAACATTTTCGTGCTCCCATTAACAGAATTTTGTCTTCCAATAAGATGATTAGTCCAACTCTGTAATATAATTCAAAATGGCGTCATTTAAATGGCTGCCAATTGCCGCGCAGCTAAAAATTAAATGCAAATAAGCTGATTTGTTACTTAGTAGCTAATTCACATATCTGGGAGTAGAAAAAGATGTGCAGTTCCACATGAACACACCCATTTCTACTGTTGTCATCGATGTGGATGTAAAATATGTAGTGGTTATTAAATATATATATGAAACTGTAATAAATATCGCGTTTGATATTGCTTCGCATAACATTTTCGTGCTCCCATTAACAGAATTTTGTCTTCCAATAAGATGATTAGTCCAACTCTGTAATATAATTTAAAATGGCGTCATTTAAATGGCTGCCAATTGCCGCGCAGCTAAAAATTATATGCAAATAAGCTGATTTGTTACATAGTAGCTAATTCACATATCTGGGAGTAGAAAAAGATGTGCAGTTCCACATGAGCACACCCATTTCTACTGTTGTCATCGATGTGGATGTAAAATATGTAGTGGTTATTAAATATATATATGAAACTGTAATAAATATCGCGTTTGATATTGCTTCGCATAACATTTTCGTGCTCCCATTAACAGAATTTTGTCTTCCAATAAGATGATTAGTCCAACTCTGTAATATAATTCAAAATGGCGTCATTTAAATGGCTGCCAATTGCCGCGCAGCTAAAAATTAAATGCAAATAAGCTGATTTGTTACTTAGTAGCTAATTCACATATCTGGGAGTAGAAAAAGATGTGCAGTTCCACATGAACACACCCATTTCTACTGTTGTCATCGATGTGGATGTAAAATATGTAGTGGCTAATAAATATATATATGAAACTGTAATAAATATCGCGTTTGATATTGCTTCGCATAACATTTTCGTGCTCCCATTAACAGAATTTTGTCTTCCAATAAGATGATTAGTCCAACTCTGTAATATAATTCAAAATGGCGTCATTTAAATGGCTGCCAATTGCCGCGCAGCTAAAAATTAAATGCAAATAAGCTGATTTGTTACTTAGTAGCTAATTCACATATCTGGGAGTAGAAAAAGATGTGCAGTTCCACATGAGCACACCCATTTCTACTGTTGTCATCGATGTGGATGTAAAATATGTAGTGGTTATTAAATATATATATGAAACTGTAATAAATATCGCGTTTGATATTGCTTCGCATAACATTTTCGTGCTCCCATTAACAGAATTTTGTCTTCCAATAAGATGATTAGTCCAACTCTGTAATATAATTCAAAATGGCGTCATTTAAATGGCTGCCAATTGCCGCGCAGCTAAAAATTAAATGCAAATAAGCTGATTTGTTACTTAGTAGCTAATTCACATATCTGGGAGTAGAAAAAGATGTGCAGTTCCACATGAACACACCCATTTCTACTGTTGTCATCGATGTGGATGTAAAATATGTAGTGGCTAATAAATATATATATGAAACTGTAATAAATATCGCGTTTGATATTGCTTCGCATAACATTTTCGTGCTCCCATTAACAGAATTTTGTCTTCCAATAAGATGATTAGTCCAACTCTGTAATATAATTCAAAATGGCGTCATTTAAATGGCTGCCAATTGCCGCGCAGCTAAAAATTAAATGCAAATAAGCTGATTTGTTACTTAGTAGCTAATTCACATATCTGGGAGTAGAAAAAGATGTGCAGTTCCACATGAACACACCCATTTCTACTGTTGTCATCGATGTGGATGTAAAATATGTAGTGGTTATTAAATATATATATGAAACTGTAATAAATATCGCGTTTGATATTGCTTCGCATAACATTTTCGTGCTCCCATTAACAGAATTTTGTCTTCCAATAAGATGATTAGTCCAACTCTGTAATATAATTTAAAATGGCGTCATTTAAATGGCTGCCAATTGCCGCGCAGCTAAAAATTATATGCAAATAAGCTGATTTGTTACATAGTAGCTAATTCACATATCTGGGAGTAGAAAAAGATGTGCAGTTCCACATGAGCACACCCATTTCTACTGTTGTCATCGATGTGGATGTAAAATATGTAGTGGTTATTAAATATATATATGAAACTGTAATAAATATCGCGTTTGATATTGCTTCGCATAACATTTTCGTGCTCCCATTAACAGAATTTTGTCTTCCAATAAGATGATTAGTCCAACTCTGTAATATAATTCAAAATGGCGTCATTTAAATGGCTGCCAATTGCCGCGCAGCTAAAAATTAAATGCAAATAAGCTGATTTGTTACTTAGTAGCTAATTCACATATCTGGGAGTAGAAAAAGATGTGCAGTTCCACATGAACACACCCATTTCTACTGTTGTCATCGATGTGGATGTAAAATATGTAGTGGTTATTAAATATATATATGAAACTGTAATAAATATCGCGTTTGATATTGCTTCGCATAACATTTTCGTGCTCCCATTAACAGAATTTTGTCTTCCAATAAGATGATTAGTCCAACTCTGTAATATAATTCAAAATGGCGTCATTTAAATGGCTGCCAATTGCCGCGCAGCTAAAAATTAAATGCAAATAAGCTGATTTGTTACATAGTAGCTAATTCACATATCTGGGAGTAGAAAAAGATGTGCAGTTCCACATGAGCACACCCATTTCTACTGTTGTCATCGATGTGGATGTAAAATATGTAGTGGTTATTAAATATATATATGAAACTGTAATAAATATCGCGTTTGATATTGCTTCGCATAACATTTTCGTGCTCCCATTAACAGAATTTTGTCTTCCAATAAGATGATTAGTCCAACTCTGTAATATAATTCAAAATGGCGTCATTTAAATGGCTGCCAATTGCCGCGCAGCTAAAAATTAAATGCAAATAAGCTGATTTGTTACTTAGTAGCTAATTCACATATCTGGGAGTAGAAAAAGATGTGCAGTTCCACATGAACACACCCATTTCTACTGTTGTCATCGATGTGGATGTAAAATATGTAGTGGCTAATAAATATATATATGAAACTGTAATAAATATCGCGTTTGATATTGCTTCGCATAACATTTTCGTGCTCCCATTAACAGAATTTTGTCTTCCAATAAGATGATTAGTCCAACTCTGTAATATAATTCAAAATGGCGTCATTTAAATGGCTGCCAATTGCCGCGCAGCTAAAAATTAAATGCAAATAAGCTGATTTGTTACTTAGTAGCTAATTCACATATCTGGGAGTAGAAAAAGATGTGCAGTTCCACATGAACACACCCATTTCTACTGTTGTCATCGATGTGGATGTAAAATATGTAGTGGTTATTAAATATATATATGAAACTGTAATAAATATCGCGTTTGATATTGCTTCGCATAACATTTTCGTGCTCCCATTAACAGAATTTTGTCTTCCAATAAGATGATTAGTCCAACTCTGTAATATAATTTAAAATGGCGTCATTTAAATGGCTGCCAATTGCCGCGCAGCTAAAAATTATATGCAAATAAGCTGATTTGTTACATAGTAGCTAATTCACATATCTGGGAGTAGAAAAAGATGTGCAGTTCCACATGAGCACACCCATTTCTACTGTTGTCATCGATGTGGATGTAAAATATGTAGTGGTTATTAAATATATATATGAAACTGTAATAAATATCGCGTTTGATATTGCTTCGCATAACATTTTCGTGCTCCCATTAACAGAATTTTGTCTTCCAATAAGATGATTAGTCCAACTCTGTAATATAATTCAAAATGGCGTCATTTAAATGGCTGCCAATTGCCGCGCAGCTAAAAATTAAATGCAAATAAGCTGATTTGTTACTTAGTAGCTAATTCACATATCTGGGAGTAGAAAAAGATGTGCAGTTCCACATGAACACACCCATTTCTACTGTTGTCATCGATGTGGATGTAAAATATGTAGTGGCTAATAAATATATATATGAAACTGTAATAAATATCGCGTTTGATATTGCTTCGCATAACATTTTCGTGCTCCCATTAACAGAATTTTGTCTTCCAATAAGATGATTAGTCCAACTCTGTAATATAATTCAAAATGGCGTCATTTAAATGGCTGCCAATTGCCGCGCAGCTAAAAATTAAATGCAAATAAGCTGATTTGTTACTTAGTAGCTAATTCACATATCTGGGAGTAGAAAAAGATGTGCAGTTCCACATGAACACACCCATTTCTACTGTTGTCATCGATGTGGATGTAAAATATGTAGTGGTTATTAAATATATATATGAAACTGTAATAAATATCGCGTTTGATATTGCTTCGCATAACATTTTCGTGCTCCCATTAACAGAATTTTGTCTTCCAATAAGATGATTAGTCCAACTCTGTAATATAATTTAAAATGGCGTCATTTAAATGGCTGCCAATTGCCGCGCAGCTAAAAATTATATGCAAATAAGCTGATTTGTTACATAGTAGCTAATTCACATATCTGGGAGTAGAAAAAGATGTGCAGTTCCACATGAGCACACCCATTTCTACTGTTGTCATCGATGTGGATGTAAAATATGTAGTGGTTATTAAATATATATATGAAACTGTAATAAATATCGCGTTTGATATTGCTTCGCATAACATTTTCGTGCTCCCATTAACAGAATTTTGTCTTCCAATAAGATGATTAGTCCAACTCTGTAATATAATTCAAAATGGCGTCATTTAAATGGCTGCCAATTGCCGCGCAGCTAAAAATTAAATGCAAATAAGCTGATTTGTTACTTAGTAGCTAATTCACATATCTGGGAGTAGAAAAAGATGTGCAGTTCCACATGAACACACCCATTTCTACTGTTGTCATCGATGTGGATGTAAAATATGTAGTGGCTAATAAATATATATATGAAACTGTAATAAATATCGCGTTTGATATTGCTTCGCATAACATTTTCGTGCTCCCATTAACAGAATTTTGTCTTCCAATAAGATGATTAGTCCAACTCTGTAATATAATTCAAAATGGCGTCATTTAAATGGCTGCCAATTGCCGCGCAGCTAAAAATTAAATGCAAATAAGCTGATTTGTTACTTAGTAGCTAATTCACATATCTGGGAGTAGAAAAAGATGTGCAGTTCCACATGAACACACCCATTTCTACTGTTGTCATCGATGTGGATGTAAAATATGTAGTGGTTAATAAATATATATATGAAACTGTAATAAATATCGCGTTTGATATTGCTTCGCATAACATTTTCGTGCTCCCATTAACAGAATTTTGTCTTCCAATAAGATGATTAGTCCAACTCTGTAATATAATTCAAAATGGCGTCATTTAAATGGCTGCCAATTGCCGCGCAGCTAAAAATTAAATGCAAATAAGCTGATTTGTTACTTAGTAGCTAATTCACATATCTGGGAGTAGAAAAAGATGTGCAGTTCCACATGAACACACCCATTTCTACTGTTGTCATCGATGTGGATGTAAAATATGTAGTGGCTAATAAATATATATATGAAACTGTAATAAATATCGCGTTTGATATTGCTTCGCATAACATTTTCGTGCTCCCATTAACAGAATTTTGTCTTCCAATAAGATGATTAGTCCAACTCTGTAATATAATTTAAAATGGCGTCATTTAAATGGCTGCCAATTGCCGCGCAGCTAAAAATTATATGCAAATAAGCTGATTTGTTACATAGTAGCTAATTCACATATCTGGGAGTAGAAAAAGATGTGCAGTTCCACATGAGCACACCCATTTCTACTGTTGTCATCGATGTGGATGTAAAATATGTAGTGGTTATTAAATATATATATGAAACTGTAATAAATATCGCGTTTGATATTGCTTCGCATAACATTTTCGTGCTCCCATTAACAGAATTTTGTCTTCCAATAAGATGATTAGTCCAACTCTGTAATATAATTTAAAATGGCGTCATTTAAATGGCTGCCAATTGCCGCGCAGCTAAAAATTATATGCAAATAAGCTGATTTGTTACATAGTAGCTAATTCACATATCTGGGAGTAGAAAAAGATGTGCAGTTCCACATGAGCACACCCATTTCTACTGTTGTCATCGATGTGGATGTAAAATATGTAGTGGTTATTAAATATATATATGAAACTGTAATAAATATCGCGTTTGATATTGCTTCGCATAACATTTTCGTGCTCCCATTAACAGAATTTTGTCTTCCAATAAGATGATTAGTCCAACTCTGTAATATAATTCAAAATGGCGTCATTTAAATGGCTGCCAATTGCCGCGCAGCTAAAAATTAAATGCAAATAAGCTGATTTGTTACTTAGTAGCTAATTCACATATCTGGGAGTAGAAAAAGATGTGCAGTTCCACATGAACACACCCATTTCTACTGTTGTCATCGATGTGGATGTAAAATATGTAGTGGCTAATAAATATATATATGAAACTGTAATAAATATCGCGTTTGATATTGCTTCGCATAACATTTTCGTGCTCCCATTAACAGAATTTTGTCTTCCAATAAGATGATTAGTCCAACTCTGTAATATAATTTAAAATGGCGTCATTTAAATGGCTGCCAATTGCCGCGCAGCTAAAAATTAAATGCAAATAAGCTGATTTGTTACTTAGTAGCTAATTCACATATCTGGGAGTAGAAAAAGATGTGCAGTTCCACATGAGCACACCCATTTCTACTGTTGTCATCGATGTGGATGTAAAATATGTAGTGGTTATTAAATATATATATGAAACTGTAATAAATATCGCGTTTGATATTGCTTCGCATAACATTTTCGTGCTCCCATTAACAGAATTTTGTCTTCCAATAAGATGATTAGTCCAACTCTGTAATATAATTTAAAATGGCGTCATTTAAATGGCTGCCAATTGCCGCGCAGCTAAAAATTATATGCAAATAAGCTGATTTGTTACATAGTAGCTAATTCACATATCTGGGAGTAGAAAAAGATGTGCAGTTCCACATGAGCACACCCATTTCTACTGTTGTCATCGATGTGGATGTAAAATATGTAGTGGTTATTAAATATATATATGAAACTGTAATAAATATCGCGTTTGATATTGCTTCGCATAACATTTTCGTGCTCCCATTAACAGAATTTTGTCTTCCAATAAGATGATTAGTCCAACTCTGTAATATAATTCAAAATGGCGTCATTTAAATGGCTGCCAATTGCCGCGCAGCTAAAAATTAAATGCAAATAAGCTGATTTGTTACTTAGTAGCTAATTCACATATCTGGGAGTAGAAAAAGATGTGCAGTTCCACATGAACACACCCATTTCTACTGTTGTCATCGATGTGGATGTAAAATATGTAGTGGCTAATAAATATATATATGAAACTGTAATAAATATCGCGTTTGATATTGCTTCGCATAACATTTTCGTGCTCCCATTAACAGAATTTTGTCTTCCAATAAGATGATTAGTCCAACTCTGTAATATAATTTAAAATGGCGTCATTTAAATGGCTGCCAATTGCCGCGCAGCTAAAAATTATATGCAAATAAGCTGATTTGTTACATAGTAGCTAATTCACATATCTGGGAGTAGAAAAAGATGTGCAGTTCCACATGAGCACACCCATTTCTACTGTTGTCATCGATGTGGATGTAAAATATGTAGTGGTTATTAAATATATATATGAAACTGTAATAAATATCGCGTTTGATATTGCTTCGCATAACATTTTCGTGCTCCCATTAACAGAATTTTGTCTTCCAATAAGATGATTAGTCCAACTCTGTAATATAATTTAAAATGGCGTCATTTAAATGGCTGCCAATTGCCGCGCAGCTAAAAATTATATGCAAATAAGCTGATTTGTTACATAGTAGCTAATTCACATATCTGGGAGTAGAAAAAGATGTGCAGTTCCACATGAGCACACCCATTTCTACTGTTGTCATCGATGTGGATGTAAAATATGTAGTGGTTATTAAATATATATATGAAACTGTAATAAATATCGCGTTTGATATTGCTTCGCATAACATTTTCGTGCTCCCATTAACAGAATTTTGTCTTCCAATAAGATGATTAGTCCAACTCTGTAATATAATTCAAAATGGCGTCATTTAAATGGCTGCCAATTGCCGCGCAGCTAAAAATTAAATGCAAATAAGCTGATTTGTTACTTAGTAGCTAATTCACATATCTGGGAGTAGAAAAAGATGTGCAGTTCCACATGAACACACCCATTTCTACTGTTGTCATCGATGTGGATGTAAAATATGTAGTGGTTAATAAATATATATATGAAACTGTAATAAATATCGCGTTTGATATTGCTTCGCATAACATTTTCGTGCTCCCATTAACAGAATTTTGTCTTCCAATAAGATGATTAGTCCAACTCTGTAATATAATTTAAAATGGCGTCATTTAAATGGCTGCCAATTGCCGCGCAGCTAAAAATTATATGCAAATAAGCTGATTTGTTACATAGTAGCTAATTCACATATCTGGGAGTAGAAAAAGATGTGCAGTTCCACATGAGCACACCCATTTCTACTGTTGTCATCGATGTGGATGTAAAATATGTAGTGGTTATTAAATATATATATGAAACTGTAATAAATATCGCGTTTGATATTGCTTCGCATAACATTTTCGTGCTCCCATTAACAGAATTTTGTCTTCCAATAAGATGATTAGTCCAACTCTGTAATATAATTCAAAATGGCGTCATTTAAATGGCTGCCAATTGCCGCGCAGCTAAAAATTAAATGCAAATAAGCTGATTTGTTACTTAGTAGCTAATTCACATATCTGGGAGTAGAAAAAGATGTGCAGTTCCACATGAACACACCCATTTCTACTGTTGTCATCGATGTGGATGTAAAATATGTAGTGGCTAATAAATATATATATGAAACTGTAATAAATATCGCGTTTGATATTGCTTCGCATAACATTTTCGTGCTCCCATTAACAGAATTTTGTCTTCCAATAAGATGATTAGTCCAACTCTGTAATATAATTTAAAATGGCGTCATTTAAATGGCTGCCAATTGCCGCGCAGCTAAAAATTATATGCAAATAAGCTGATTTGTTACTTAGTAGCTAATTCACATATCTGGGAGTAGAAAAAGATGTGCAGTTCCACATGAGCACACCCATTTCTACTGTTGTCATCGATGTGGATGTAAAATATGTAGTGGTTATTAAATATAAATATGAAACTGTAATAAATATCGCGTTTGATATTGCTTCGCATAACATTTTCGTGCTCCCATTAACAGAATTTTGTCTTCCAATAAGATGATTAGTCCAACTCTGTAATATAATTCAAAATGGCGTCATTTAAATGGCTGCCAATTGCCGCGCAGCTAAAAATTATATGCAAATAAGCTGATTTTTTACTTAGTAGCTAATTCATATATCTGGGAGTAGAAAAAGATGAGCAGTTAAACATGAGCACATCCATTTCTACTGTTATCATCGATGTGGAGGTAAAATATGTAGTGGTTATTAAATATATATATCAAACTGTAATAAATATCACGTTTGATATTGCTTCGCATACATTTTCGTGCTCCCATAAACAGAATTTTGTCTTCCAATAAGATGATTAGTCCAACTCTGTAATATAATTCAAAATGGCGTCATTTAAATGGCTGCCAATTGCCGCGCAGCTAAAAATTATATGCAAATAAGCTGATTTGTTACTTAGTAGCTAATTCATATATCTGGGAGTAGAAAAAGATGAGCAGTTAAACATGAGCATATCCACTTCTACTGTTATCATCGATGTGGAGGTAAAATATGTAGTGGTTATTCAATATATATATCAAACTGTAATAAATATCGCGTTTGATATTGCTTCGCATAACATTTTCGTGCTCCCATTAACAGAATTTTGTCTTCCAATAAGATGATTAGTCCAACTCTGTAATATAATTCAAAATGGCGTCATTTAAATGGCTGCCAATTGCCGCGCAGCTAAAAATTATATGCAAATAAGCTGATTTGTTACATAGTAGCTAATTCACATATCTGGGAGTAGAAAAAGATGTGCAGTTCCACATGAGCACACCCATTTCTACTGTTGTCATCGATGTGGATGTAAAATATGTAGTGGTTATTAAATATATATATGAAACTGTAATAAATATCGCGTTTGATATTGCTTCGCATAACATTTTCGTGCTCCCATTAACAGAATTTTGTCTTCCAATAAGATGATTAGTCCAACTCTGTAATATAATTCAAAATGGCGTCATTTAAATGGCTGCCAATTGCCGCGCAGCTAAAAATTATATGCAAATAAGCTGATTTGTTACATAGTAGCTAATTCACATATCTGGGAGTAGAAAAAGATGTGCAGTTCCACATGAGCACACCCATTTCTACTGTTGTCATCGATGTGGATGTAAAATATGTAGTGGTTATTAAATATATATATGAAACTGTAATAAATATCGCGTTTGATATTGCTTCGCATAACATTTTCGTGCTCCCATTAACAGAATTTTGTCTTCCAATAAGATGATTAGTCCAACTCTGTAATATAATTCAAAATGGCGTCATTTAAATGGCTGCCAATTGCCGCGCAGCTAAAAATTATATGCAAATAAGCTGATTTTTTACATAGTAGCTAATTCACATATCTGGGAGTAGAAAAAGATGAGCAGTTCCACATGAGCACAACCATTTCTACTGTTGTCATCGATGTGGAGGTAAAATATATAGTGGTTATCAAATATATATATCAAACTGTAATAAATATCGTGTTTGATATTGCTTCGCATAACATTTTCGTGCTCCCATTAACAGAATTTTGTCTTAAGATGATTAGTCCAACTCTGTAATATAATTCAAAATGGCGTCATTTAAATGGATGCCAATTGCCGCACAGCTAAAATTATATGCACATAAGCTGAATTGTTACTTAGAAGCTAATTCATATGTATGGGAGTAGAAAAAGATGAAGCGTTCCAATTGAGCACTCCTATTTCAGCTGTTGTAATCGATTTGGATGTAAAATAACTTGAACACTCTTGCTTGTTTTCTTTTTGTTTGGTATGTTTTGTGTCTAAGTTGAGCTCTCTAGCTCTAAAACTGAAGAAGATTAAGTTCTTCATGAATTATATATATAGATCTGTTTTTAATCGATTTGGATGTAAAATATAAGGTGGCTATTAAATATATATAGCAAACTCAAAAAAATATCATGTTTATATTGCCTCGCATAACATATTTGTGCTCCCATTAACAGAATTTCGTCTTCTAATAAGATAGATTAGTCCAACTCTGTAAAATATTTAAAAATGGCAGCATAAAAAATGGCTGCCAATTGCCGCACAGCTAAAAATTATATGCAAATAAGCTGAATTTTTACTAAGAAGCTTTTTCAAATATATGGGAGTAGAAAAATATGAGGCGTTCCAATTGAGCACGCCTATTTCAGCTGTTGTAATCGATTTGGATGTAAAATAACTTGAACACTCTTGCTTGTTTTCTTTTTGTTTGGTATGTTTTGTGTCTAAGTTGAGCTCTCTAGCTCTAAAACTGAAGAAGATTAAGTTCTTCATGAATTATATATATAGATCTATTATCATATAGATCATTATGAGAGCTCATTTGTTGAATAATTTTTCATGTAGATGGACTCTGATAATAAAATTTTTAGAGCGTTATATTGTCGTTTATATATATGCTGAATTTTCTAGTAATTGATTTACGTTTTTTGACAATTTGAGGGGAAGGGGCGTGGTATCTAAAATTTTGGAAGCATAATTATTGGGAAAAATATATTTTTTATAATTATATATTATTGAACGTACATTACAATAATAATAAGAATATTTAAAATTAATTACATTACTAAAAACAATATGATTATTATTTGATAGAAATAACAAATTGACAAGCCAGAAGGCGTTCATTAAGGTATCATATACTTAATTAGGTACAGAGGCATATATACATGGTACAAAGCGAACCATTTTTGCGTAACAAATACATATCATACACTTGCATTATACTTTATGTTAACATTATGCAACACATTTATAAATGGGTGTTCCCTTGACCACGGAAATATCTAAACGGATGCTATTCAATCATGTTGAATAATAAACAAGAGAAAATCATGCCAAAGATCTGCAAATTAATTTATATAAATAGATGAAGATATATTAATAGCATAAACATAGTTTAGCATACCATAAGTATAGCTACGGATATAGATGTGCCCCCAATGACTGCAGCATGATCTCGTATGAAATTTGTAGCCACATATAAGCAGCCTTGATTATACAGATTCGTAATAGTGGGAAATATAGTGCACTCCTTACGTTGTCCTCCAAACAGTTCCTGACAGCATGACTCTGGCACAGGTCCATATCGATTCCAGTCATGCCAAGTATCTACGCCACAACATTGTAGCCGTTCTTGTGTTAAATCCCAAGCTTGTGTGATCTCACGTCGGCTTCCATACAAGGCCATTGTGGAACGCATTTCCTAATTGAAAGAAAGTTTTATACATTTCTGAATCTCATTTCATTATATTTACCTGACGCATGGTTTGCTGCACTCGTTCACGAAATACGTAGCCCAAAACACCGCCAATTAGCATTGTAACGAAAACCAAAGCTACGATGATGAAATACTAAAGATGGTATTTAAATATAAAAATCACCGGAATGCAAGTACTTAAACTTATCGAATTCAGTTAACAAATTCATTGTAATATTAGTTTTCATTAAACATCAATTAAAGAATTAAGAATATTGCAGTCGGGCGCTACTGACGTGATACTCATTTACGTTCGATAGTACTCATTCAACAGTTAAATCATTTTGGGTAAGTCTCAAGAGAAAGTTATAGTAACTTTAGAACTATATATAAATTATAATATTCTAAAATTCTTTAGCACTGGAGTATATTAAGTGTCTTCCTTCGTTACAGTGCAAGGACGCAACTTATTAAGTTATGCAACATGTAAGGGACGTCTAAAGCGTTGTCACTGCCAGCGATAAAGCTCAAGAATCGAATGAATTTTCTGTTGGAAAGCTCTAGATGGGCTAATCTTTCTCTTCCAGTTTCATTATCTCTAAGTATACTCCAATCTATTGGAAAACTTGAATCTGTAAAATTTTTTTGAATTTTTGGAAAATCAATAAAGGAGGTCAAAAGTAACTTATTAGTTAAATTTCTAACTGTGAAATATAGAAAGATCAGTTTTTCCTGATCGGCGTGGATATATAATTTGAGGGAAATCCTTAGAAGGACTTAAAAGTCAAATTTTTGAGGGAATGACCTACGATTGTGGAAAAAACAGGATGTTCTCTATACAACGCTGGAAAATTATTTTTTTTTTCATCGATAGACAATGTCAAGGATTCATGCATGAAAACATAAATACATGTACAGTTTAAATATATTTAAAAAAAATGCTTACATATTTAAATTTAAAATATATATTTATGTATTAAAATGATATGAAATAAGATTATACATCTGATTGAAAGAAAAATAGAGAGCAGGGAATCTGATAGGTGTGTTCTTGCATATGTATTCAAAGGGGTTAAAGGTTTATCCGTGTGCATTCTCTGAAGACTTACCGAAAGGAGCAGGCACTTAACTTCCTTTCCAGCGCCTACACAACCTAGAAATGAAACCAAACAAATGATGACAGAAGTGACCAACAGAACATACACAGCACCCGAGAAAAGATTTGTCCCCAGTAATTCATTGAAAAAGCTTCGATCAACCAAAGTCCAGAGAGTAAGACTGAATACAATGGCTCCTCCCACCTTGAAAATATTTTTGTATCATTAAATTTTTAGCTGTACTATAAACCATTTAAGCTAATGCTGATGCAACTTACAAACATAACAAAGTTCGCTATGAATAGACTATATTTCACAAATTGGCCACAGCAATCCATGCGCGAACTAAACCCCATGTCGCCGTCCTGTTGAATAATATGGAAAAATTATATAATTAAAAGATTTTGATAAAATTTTTAATGTTTAATGGGTATTTATCAGTTAGTTTTACACAGTATTCTATCTTCAAACATATCTCAATTGTCCTACTTTGAGTTTCAACCTATAATACTTTGGGATATATAAGCGTTTGCGTTTTGCCACGCCCCTGTAGATATTTCCGCCACATCTTTTTGATATTGGGTTGTTAGCCCAAGTATATATTCCAATAGTACTCAAGATATTTTAGAATTTGTAAAATTACTATATAGTCAGATCCGATTTGCCACGCCCACAGTGAGCGCAGATTAAAATTTTTTTTTATATTTATAGGATCGGGTACCTAATTTGGGATTTGTAGCTCTAAAACTGAAGAGGATACAGCTTTTCACGAGTTGCCCCTAAGGGGCGTAGATATACCCGAACTACCCTGAACTTGGGTTTAAAACCCGAGTATACATTCCAAATTTCTACTCTCAAGCACTTCAACTTTCATGTTTTCTAAAATACCAGAAAATACATTTGCCGATTTGCCACGCCCCTTGTAAGCGGATCGGGACACTTTATAATTCGGGACATAATACACGAGTATATGATTCAAATTTGCCACGCCCTTTGTAAGCGGGTCGGGAGAATCTTGACACTTTATAATTAGGGAAATACACGAGTATATGTTTCAGTAGTGTTGAAATGGTTTGTGTTCATATGGACATACTGACGAACAGTAAGACGGATATGAGCCAATATGATCTTTTGCCCTTTGAGAGCTGAATATAAAAAACGTATTCCAAATTCTTGAAATACATTTTTTGCCAATTTGGAAGGAAGGGGCTTGGTATCCAAAATATAAAAATATCGAAACTGTATTATGTATAAACTAAATCCAAAACTTGGAGACTCTAGATATACGAGATATAATTAAAAACTGCATTTCGATAAAGTTTTTTTTTCGATAACAATAAAATGTGAATAGTTATCGAATTTTAGAAAACAAAAACTCGATCTGCATAGAACACACGGACCATTGATTTTAAGTCTCTAGCTCTTATAGTTTCTGAGATCGACGCGTTTACACATAAGGACAGGCGGGCTTAATCAACTCAGCTTATCTTCCTGATTAAGAATATATATATGTGGCAGAACCCACCTTCTGCCGGTGACATACATTTTAACCATTATACCCTGATTCCAATGGGTCAATTTGCAAAAATACGTGGCCACCTTAAATTTTTCGTTGCAGTAGAGGTATTGCTGGTTTGACTCCAGGTGGAGTATTCTTACTAGTTTCTAGTATCGTTTGTATATTTTGCGTTTCCAAAATAAAATTTATAAATACGATTTAATCATATACATATGTATAATACTTTGGTTCCAGCCAGATGAGTAAGCTTCATCAATTACTTCAATCAATATAAGCACTTATTACTTACTTTTTTACCGTCCTCTATAGCAAACGAAGTTTTTGTGAAGTAGCCAATTTTGGTGGTCTTTATTTCAGATATATTTACGATAAACTATATTTGGTTGGACTTGATTGTAGTTTGTAAGACTTCCGCAAAACTAGAATAGAAAAAATAAATTGAAAACATGCTGCAACTTTTAATATATATACCTATATATATATATATATATATATTATATATATAAATATACATATATATATATATTATATATATATATATATATATATATATATATATATATATATATATATATATATATATATATATATTATATATATAAATATACATATATATATATATTTATATATATATATATATATATATATATATATATATATATATATATATATATATATATATATATATATATATATATATATATATATATATATATATATATATATATATATATATATATATATATATATATATATATATATATATATATATATATATATATATATATATATATATATATATATATATATATATATATATATATATATTATATATAAATATACATATATATATATATTTATTTAAATATATATATATATATACATATGAACATATGAATCATTGATATTATATAATATTTTAAAGAAAAAAATTAGACACCATCTTGTACTTGATTAGATGAGAAGAAAAAAAACTAAAATATTACATTAAAATTTAATTTTTGTATGTATGTATATACATAAATATTTATAAATTTTGCAAATACCATTTTGCTATGCTGTGCCACAGACGTAATGGAATGATAACTCGGTAACTTGCATTGCGCGAGCTAACATCAAAATAAATATCGGAATAAAGCAGACGATTATGCTTGAAAGGGTTTTACGCAAGGCATTAAAATTATTTTGAATGAGTTGCGTGATAAAACTCTATAGGAGAATTACGTCTCTATGCATAATTAAATAAATATTTGTAAACATATGTATATCACAAGTTTTTATATATATGTAGATCACCACTACAAGGTAATCAACAATTAAAAAAGCTTTCAGCTGCTATAAAACTAGAATTATATACATATTTATGTATGTATGTATGTAGAGGTCCTACGCACTTTTTTATTTAATTTCATATTTTTAATGCGCTTTATATTTGCGAAATTAAAATTTGAGATGTGTTCACAAAATTATATTCAATTTTTAACTGTTAAATGTGTCCCACTTCTATCTTCATTGTAAATATTTTTTTTGTAAAATATTTATTTCGTCGCCATTTTGCAGCTAAGCAAATACTTAATATTTTGTTTTTTTTTTTGGAATTTGGTGTTTGCTATTTTGTTGTCGTTGCCAAATAATTTTCCGCACTTGTATCAATATAATCTTATTTATAAAGTATCGGGATTTAAAAATAAAAATATCTTTATATATAAAAAAATATACTGGTTTGTGCGTATGTATATGTATATAAATTCTACAAAATTAAACGTTGAATGCCGTCGAGATAAAAATATTGTTCAACGTATTCACCGCACGAGCCGTTGATTGAAACTGGTTATGAGAACAGTTTGTCAGCTTGGTTTTTTATTAGTTTCTTTAACAATAAGCTTCGTTGTTGTCTTAGAGTACAATAAAAAAATGTTCATTGGAATATTTTAGGTGCAAATGAGACAAACAACCAGCCCGTGAGAAATCAACCTAAAGAGATACATTCAGCTTCACTTACAAACAGCAAATACTTTTGACTGTAGTATTTGTTCATTTTTTTTACCACGATATGAAAATGGGTACAGTAAACAAAACGTGTTGTTGGTTCGGCCTTTTAATATAGCCAGTCTTTGTCTATATTATTAATATATATATATATATATATATATATATATATATATATATATATATATATATATATATATATATATATATATATATATATATATATATATATATATATATATATATATATATATATATATTTTCCATATCTGTTTTCTCAGAACATCGTCTATTGCTCTTTGAAATATACTTGGGTCAGTTCTCACTGTACGTCAAGAAAGAAGCAACGTCGCTGGTAATATATATATATATATATATATATATATATATATATATATATATATATATATATATATATATATATATATATATCCAGCGACGTTGCTTCTTTCTTGACGTACAGTGAGAACTGACCCAAGTATATTTCAAAGAGCAATAGACGATGTTCTGAGAAAACAGATATGGAAAACTTGCTACGTCTATGTCGATGACGTAATAATATTTCCGAAAGTAAAGAGAATCACATCAAACACATTGATTTTGCCTTAAAAAATCTTTAAGAGGCCGGTATGAGGATTTTCCAATAAAAGTTCAAGCTTTTTAAGAAAACTGCAGAATAGATTCGGAATTAAAATCTCCCCCGATAAGGTGCAACAACTCTTTTCGACCTTAGAACATTTGTAGGGTTATCCAGATATTACATGTGTTTATTAAGAGTTACACCGCCCTAGAAAAACCGTGAAAACGACAAAGATAGCGAAAACCAGTAAAGGAAAGTCAAAACAAAGTTAAAAACTGAAAAGAATTCTCGTCTCTGAGGATGTTATGTTAAGATACCCTGCTTTCAAGAACATTGCTACAAATGAGCGAGAATTGTTGGCAATAGTTTGGGCTCTTAAGAACTTCCGGAATAACCTGCAAGGAGTTAGAGATCTCAACATCTATACGGACCATCATCCCCTGACTTTCGCGGTTTCGAACCGAAATACAAATGCTTAGATAAAACGCTGGAAAGCCTTTATTGACGAGCACAATGCTTATTTAATTTACAAGCCTGGAAAGGAGAATTACGTGGCTGATGCCTTGTCACATTAAAATGTTAGCGCACTGGACTCCGTTTCCCAATGCTCAGACATGGGTACTATTCATAGCGAAGAATCCCTGACATACATTGCTTAGAAATCAGAGAATCTGATTTCGTAATCCAAGAATCTGATTCCTCTTCTGCTCATTCTCTTTCAGAACGAAATAAGAAACGTCATACAAGTCTCGGATAGAAGCACGCTTCTAAAAAATCAATACAAGATGTAGGAAATGCTGCGAACTTCCAATACTTGCTTCCATCCAAGATCGAGCAATTCCCGTCAACAACATTTCGATACTCTAAGTATCTAGTGACGGACATTCCTGGCAAATCAGAGCAAAAGGAGATAGTAATGGTCGAACATAACAGAGCTCACCGAGCAGCGCAAGAAAACGTTAAGCAGGTAATGCGCGACTACTTTTTTCCCAACATTGTTATCAGAAATTGTTGCTAATTACAGAATTTGTTCAATGGTCAAATATGATCAACATCCGGTAAAACAAAACAAGGGCAAAACTCCAATCCCTTCATATCCAGGAGAAATGTTACACGTTGATGTATTTTCGACACTTCAAAAATATTTTTTAACGTGTGTCGACAAATTCTCTAAGTTTGCAGTAACAGCCTATTTGCTCAAGACTCATCATTGATATAAAGAATCTAATATTGGAACTCTTAAATTTATTCCTTAATATAAAAACCACAATGAGAGATTTCTCAACTCACAAACTGTTAAATCCATGCTTTCCAAATTTAACATTCAAATTTCAAATGCACACCCCGCACACAGTGTTTCCAACGGCCAAGTAGAAAGCTTTCACAGCACTTCAACGGAGATGACACGCTGTATCGACCTAAACCACCTTGCAGCAACAGAATATAACAGAACCATTCATTCAGTAATGAACTTGAAACCAATAGGTAACACATAGACAAAATTGCAGATTAGAGAGAGAATAAAGACATCACAGTTTGATAAAATGGAGCAAGAAAACAAAAATAGGAAGAATAAAGAGTACAAGATAGAAGAAAGAGTTTTGATAAAATCAAACAAACGATTGGGTAATAAGTTGACCCCACTACGAGTAGAAGGCATAGTTGAAGCAGGATCGACAGTTCTTAGAAAAGGGAGGGTGGTCCATAAAGGCAATATTAGAAAATAGGATACTAAACTATCATTCCATTATTAGGCTAACAATATTGGGGTTACCTCTAATGGCATTGACGACTACGACTGTTAAACTGACGAGCTACACTCATACGGACTACATACCAGTATTGGACGGTGACGTAACAATCGCGGACAGATACGACAACCTCGGACATACTACGAACGTGACATCCTACGAGACTAGATAAGCCTTGAACTTATTCAAACAAGACCATATGAGGAAAGCACTAACTACCGACCTGGACCATATGGAAACACTCGTTACGACACTTAAAGTAGATCACAGACATTCTCGTAGCTTAAATATGTTGGGAACCGCCGTCAAGGTGATAGCAGGTACTTCCGATTTTGATGATTGGGAACAGATCAAGAAAAATCGAAATTAATAATCAAATACAGACTAGACTGAACGAACTGACTAGAACACTTAATTTAATAAGTAAAAGGGACGGAACTATCAAAAAAAAAACTTGATCAGAACAACAATTATAGATAAAACCAATGTCAAGGAAATGAGGTTTATTCATTTCACCAGCTACTTCTAGCTAAAATTAAAACATTTCAAACTAATGAATTTTTCTACATTTTAATTTAATATCCTATACCTAAGCTAGTTTGACTAAACTAGTTTTACTCCTTCGAAGGAGCTAAAATTGTTGCGGATTGCGGCGCATACCTCTTTGCAACTGAAAACACCCAGCTGCGCTCAACAACTCGTAGCCGGAACCACTTTTCCTGGCATTTGTTCTGGCCACTTGGAGAAGTTAATGGCAACCGTTACCATCAGGGAGAACTCGATCACAACACAGACAATCTCTGGCACTTACTTGGTGAACTTCGACAACAAGATCAACGTGAACGCGACACTGTACGTCAATAACTATGGTGTCTTCATAAGGAAGCCAGCGGTATCGGCAGTCACCCAAATCAACGTGACTCAACACCGAGAACTTCTCAGCTTACCACTTCTACACAAGCTGAGTCTGACTAACTAACATCAAATTGATCAACTGCAAACAAATATTCCGTCGGAGACCAGAGCTTCGCAAATGCGTTACACTAATAACGAAACATACAGGCGGAGGGAAGACCGAGGACGCTCTTCACTTGGCTAAGGGAGGAGTAAACATAAGCAGTTCTCACTGTACGTCAAAAAAGAAGTGGTGTCAGAAGATTATCGACCTCGCTGCCAAATAAACACCGTTAGGCGATAGATAAAAAAAATATTTTTAGTTTAGTTTTAAAAGATCCCGAACACGGTTTTCACGAGTTGTTAGACAGGCGCAGGGAAGACCGAGGACGCTCTTCACTTGGCTAAGGGAGGAGTTAACAAAAGTAGTTCCCACTGTACGTCATGAAAGAAGCGGCGTCAGTAGATTATCGACCTCGCTGCCAAGTAAACGCCGTTAGGCGATATATAAAAAAAATATTTTATAAAGATTAATGTCTAAATATTATATCGATCATTTATTGATAATTTAGATATATATATATATTTATACAGTTGGATTAGTTTTGGCTATATATCAAAACAACTCAATTTATATTATATATTTTTGTCTTATGTGTATGTAGTTGGGGTATATGGTTGTATGTTCCGGGTTTGTAGAGTAAGCAGGCACATGTGTACGTATATGTGTAGATATGCACAGAGAAATAGTGCTACTGGTAACAATTAACAATTGAGTTTGTTAATATTTCGTGTTATATACAGTGACAAACTAAATTATTGGCACAGAAAGCTTTTTAACCTTGATAGCAACTTTTTGAGTATTTTTGATTATGTGATAAAACAAATAATAACCAACTAGAATAGGGTATTTATTAAATGAAACCAAAACTTTTTTTTTTAACTTAAAAATAGAATTAACTAAAATTAAATAATTAAAACAAGTCGTCAATTTCCCTGAACAAAATTATTGACTCAGCCAAAAAAAAAACTTACAAAAATTTAAAAAAAATGATGGAAATAATAACTAAAAATTATAATTAATATATTTTACTAAATCTTTTACCTTTTATCACAGCTGATACGCGGTTTGGCATCGAAAACCAGAATTCTCACCGCGACAGGAACAAGTACAACCAATGTACGTTGACGCATCTTCTCGCTTTAGACAAACTACACAATACCAACAAAACGCGGCTCCTTCGAAACAAACTCTGTGGCCGGCCCAACAACAACACACTCAGTACGAAAGCTACAATAACCAGGGATAGGCAAACAAACGACCAAACAATAGTAGTGCACGGTTCACAGGACCGAAACAACAAAGAGTTAACCACTTAGAAACAGAAGATACAAAATACGAACAGGACAGTAGTGAATATCAAGCGATCGCAGGAACTGAGACAGAAGACGTTGAGGACGAATTGGACGAATACGACCAGGTCAATTTTTTAGGAATAAATCCCTGCTCCCGTTCATAGAAAGAACAGTAGCAGGAAGAACAATAAAGTTGCTTATAGATACCGGAGCCTCAAAAAATTACGTAAGACCATTAAAAGAACTAAAACATATTATGCCAGTAGAAAACCCCTTTCGAATAAAATCAATTCATGGCCACAACGTAGTTGACAGAAAATGCATAATGCATAATGCATAATCTTTGCATAATCTTTTTAATACCAACACAACATTTTTCTTATTACCAAACCTCACGATATTCGATGGTATAATCGGACTTGATTTACTAAACCAAAACAACGTTTTATTAGACTTCAAAAATAAGAAATTAATAACAAACTACGGTTCTGAAACCATTAACTTTCTAAAATGCCCAGCTGTACATTTCACAAATGTCAAGGAAATAGAAGCCCCTCAGGCTATAACAACGGAATTTCAAACAATGCTCAAAGCCCGAACAGGAGTATTTGCGAAACCAAATGAAGCGCTCCCGTATAATACCAATGTCATTGCAACCATTAGAACAGAAGACGAAAATCCCATATATTCAAAATTATATCCATATCCAATGGGCGTTTCAGAATTCGTAAACACAGAAACTCAAGATCTGTTAAAAAACGATATAATACGTCCGTCTCAGTCACCATACAATAACCCCGTGTGGGTTGTAGATAAAAAAGGTACCGATGAACAGAGAAGAAAAAAGAAACGTTTAGTCATAGACTTCAGGAAACTAAACAAAAAGACAATAGACGACAAATACCCCAACTTAGGCACAGCAAAGTATTTTACAACACTAGATTTGAAATCCGGATTCCACCAGATCTTACTTCCTGAAAAAGACATAGAAAAAACAGCCTTTTCTGTAGGAAGCGGAAAGTATGAGTTTTGCAGGCTCCCTTTTGGCTTGAAAAATGCACCCAGTATTTTCCAGAGAGCCATTGACGATGTGCTCTGAGAGCAAATTGGAAAATCTTGTTATGTTTATGTAGATGACGTAATAATTTTTTCTGAAAACATGGAAAACCATGTCAAGCATATCGCCTGGGTCTTAGATAAACTATACGAAGCCAACATGAGAGTCTCGCCGGAAAAGTCGCACTTTTTCAAAGAAAGTGTAGAATACCTAGGTTTCGTAGTCTCAAGTAATGGTATAAAAACATGTCCAAAAAAAGTTGTAGCGATTCGTAATTACGAATTACCAACAACTTTGTTTAACGTCAGATCATTCCTTGGGTTGGCAAGCTACTATAGGTGTTTCATCAAGGACTTCGCGTCTATAGCAAAACCTATAAGTGACATCTTAAAAGGCGAAAATGGCAAAGTGAGCGCCGGACAATCCAAAAAAATTTCAGTAAAATTTGACGAGAGTCAACACGCGGCATTCGAGAAGCTAAAGGAGGTTCTTGCATCCGAAAATGTAATGTTGCTTTACCCTGACTACAAGAAAGCGTTTGATTTAACAACGGACGCTTCATCCTGTGGTCTTGGGGCAGTTCTGTCACAAGGTGGAAAACCAATCACCATGATATCAAGGACATTAAAGGATAGAGAACTTATCTTTGCAACAAACGAGAGAGAACTACTTGCAATAGTCTGGGCCTTGAAAAACCTCCGAAATTATCTGTATGGGGTAAAAAATTTAAATATCTTTACGGACCATCAGCCTCTGACGTTTGCAGTATCTGACCGAAATCCAAACGCAAAAATCAGGCGTTGGAAAGCTTTTATAGATGAATATAACGCAAACATCTATTACAAGCCAGGGAAAGAAAACTACGTCGCGGACGCACTATCACGGCATAATATTCATGCTTTAGAGGAAGATGTACAGTCAGATAGAGCCACAATGCACAGCGAAATATCACTCACATACACCATAGACACAACAGACAAACCAATTAACTGTTTCCGAAATCAAATTATAATAGAAGAAAATAAAGTAGCCTTTGATCGTACAGTCATCCTATTTGGCAAAAAAATCCGACATACAATTCACTTCTCAAACAGAGACTCGTTAATCGAAAAAGTTTGCGATGTAGTCAAAAAAGACGTTGTAAATGCAATCCATTGCGAGTTATCAATATTAGCATTCAAACAACATAAACTAATAGAAACTTTTCCAACAACAGTATTTCGATATACAAAGTACATAGTAAATTACATTTTTGATAAAAACGAACAAAAAGAAATAATTGCAACAGAACACAATCGGGCCCACAGAGCAGCCCAAGAAAATGTAAAGCAGATTTTACAAGATTATTTCTTTCCGAAAATGACAAAATTAACAAACGAAATTGTTTCAAATTGTGAAATTTGTAAAACAGCTAAGTACAATCGTCACCCACAAAAACAAATACTTGGGGAAACACCCATACCTTCCTATGTGGGTGAAATGCTACACATTGACATATATTCAACCAATAAAAAATACTTCCTTACGTGCATAGATAAATTTTCGAAATTCGCAACCGTTCAACCCATCGCTTCAAGGACAATAATTGGACATATAATCAGCAATTTTACAACTTGTAAATTTTTACCGACACACCAAGACGATCTATTGCGATAATGAGCCCTCCATAAAGTCCGAAACAATAAAATCTCTACTAAACAATCAATATAACATCCAAATCGTAAATGCCCCACCACTTCATAGTATGTCGAACGGACAAGTCGAGAGATTCCATAGCACCCTCAGTGACATCGCAAGATGCCTAACAGCTGAAAGAAAAATTACTGATACTGTTGAAACAATACTTCAAGCAACTATCGAATATAACAATACAATTCACTCAATAACGAACAAACGCCCAATCGATATAATCCACTCATCCTCCCCAGAACTTGAAATGGAAATAGGAAGTAAAATTCAAAAAGCACAACTTCAAATAAACAGAGTGAATGAGACAAGACATGATAGACAATTCCAATGATAGGAGATACAGTTCTCGTAAAAACCAACAGACGCTTAGGGAACAAACTGACACCACTATACAATGAAAATAAAATTGACGCAGACTTGGGGACAACAGTCTTAATAAAAGGGAGAGTGGTCCACAAGGACAACCTAAGATAAACAAAACATTAAATCCTTTTCTTTTCTTTTTAGGATTTGGACTATACTTATTTTTGCCACAATGACAACAGCAAAACTGACCGATTATACTAACACGGATTATATACCGATCTTGGACGGATACGTAACCATTTGGACGGATTTTCAATACTTAAAACACTCAACCAACCTTACTCTATACTCAGAAATAGTAAAAGACACGAAAGAATTAAGAAACCATTTCCCACGATCACATATGAGGCAGATATTAGACGCAGATATACAACATATAGAAACATTAATAGCCACAGTAAACATCCATCATAGACATGCTAGGAGTATCAATATGCTAGGCACCGTTCTAAAAGTCGTAGCTGGCACACCAGACTATGATGACTTCGAGAAAATTAAATTTACACAGAAAGAACTTGTAGAATCAGAAAATAGGCAAATAACCATAAATACAAAAGTACAAGAACAAATAAATAAGCTAACTGACATGGTAAACCTCTAAATAAAAAATACAAAAACAAAGCAAGTAGTCACGGAACATTTATACGAAACACCGCTGTCAAAAAATAGAATAATTATCTCAGAGCTAAAAACCCTAATGCTATCAGTGACACTTGCAAAGGTTGGTCCATATTGGATTCCACTGACTTAAAAAATATTGTTAATGAATACCCTATAAATATCACTATTACTGATTTAATGGAAGTATCCCAAGTTAAAGTTTTGCTAAACAACAATTTTCTACATTTTATTATAAGATACCCCAAGTTTAACATAGTATGTAAAAAATTAACCGTATACCCTGTCCAACACAACGGCATTATAATAAATTTCGCCGAAGACTACAATTTAGCTGACTGTGGCAACCACGTAATATCAATAGGAAATTTTAGTACAGCCCTCACAATAACGTTCTGCAAGAAGTTACCCTACACAACATGCGCACAACAGCTGCACTCAGGTGGTACCGCACATTGTTCAACTCGACCCAGCCATCTTGAACCTCTAACCATAGTCGACGATGGAGTCATCATTATCAACGACGGAGCAGCTATAGTCAACGAGCAAATGGTGAAAGGGACATTTCTCCTTACCTTTGACGGCAAGATAAAGGTAAACAACACCGTATACAGAAACCTAAAAAACCACGTGAAGAAATCCCCGGGACCAGCGGCATCTGCGCTCCTAAATATAACGGACCATCAAGAGATACCAAGCCTGCCATACCTACAGAAACTAAGCATAAGAAATCTTCGGGACATTGCTCAACTAGAGGAAGGACTAGTAAGAAGACCAATAGTATCTGGACTAACCGTAGTCACCCTTTTACTCTTCTGCTACGATTCAATGAAACTTTATCAATGACATCAGAGGAACAAACGTCAACGTGATCTTCAAGCGTTAGTCAACAGTTTCAAGAAAGCCGAGGACGTCATTCACCTAAGTGGGGGAGGAGTTAACACAGTGGCTTCAGCGTGCAACAAGTTTACTGACCGAAGAAATGTAATTCCTCGCATAATATGCAATGTCAGCGTCTTCAGGGTTTAGGGCTAGCTTTGAGTATAAGAATTTATGTCACTTAGTTTTAGTTGATTTTTGGAAATAAAGAACGTCGGTCATCGCCACGGAATTATTCAAGTCTTCTCATTACGTGCAACACCGCACACTAACAGTTACAACAGTTACAAGTGTTAACACCGCAGCATCGTGCGTGTCAAACCATAACTAATACAAAGTAAGGAGCACCGCTATAGCGTATGTGCAAATATTAACAAATATAGAATTGTGCATATTAATAATTTATATACTCTCAATTTTTTTTATTCATAAATTAATGACTTTTTTTTTTTATTCATTTAGTTTTAATTTAAACAATTCTTTAAAAAAGAGATAATCTAATATTATAGTGTTTTTCTTCAATTTTCAAATTAATTTGTTTTGTGCCAATAGGAATTTAATCTAATTAATGAATAACAAATTAATGTTGTTATTTATTACTGTTTATTTTATTTATTTTTTTTTTTTGCGTAAGGCATACTTATTTATTTACATACACTGAACCCATTGCAAATGGGAAATCAGGGACTAATGGTTTTGTTAAAATGTATGTATGCCTGCAGAAGCTATCAAACAAAATATTTGACCAATTCGTAAAGCCACGTAGCCATAGGGCAACATACTTTTTAGTTATTCTAAGAATTGTCGTTAAACTCAATGGGTTCAGGAAATAAAAATCGATATGTCGGATCGGAAATCAAATATTTTCTATCAAATTGTCTCTCGTTAAATGAAAAGAAAGAATTCCACTCGTCTGTTAATTCCAATGTGGAGCCACGCTATCTTCTAATCATATTCATGTGAATTCATATTTTCACTAGGTTAGGGTATATAAAAAATTATATTCCCATGGTAAAGCTTTTGTAATTTTTAATTTAAACCAGTAATTATACAACACTCTCAGATTTCTCAAATATGTAGAAAAAATTTGGTTAAAAAAAAAAACAGAGTATTGATGCCGCTGTCACCGTTACCCAGATCTGGCCTTAAGAGTTTTTGTTGTTCTCGAAACTGAAGAGGCACATGAAAGGACGATACGACGCTACGATTGATAAGATAAAGAAGGAATCAATAGAGAAGTTGAACAAGATCACGACTTTTCGAAAAAAAATCAAAAGTCACGTGACTTATTGAACAGACCTCATAAATAGTATTGTATATACAGTATGTCTACTAATTGTTTGCAAAATAAAAAGTCATACAAGTTCAACTTTGACACCATACTATATAAGGAAAGGCACTTTTTCATTTTTCTTCTTCACAGTAATTTTCTTTTATGCAATCTTAAATAAAATAAATAGAAAAAATAATGAGAAAATCAACAAAAACAACAAATTATTCAAAACAAAAAAAAAGAGTTAATTTTAGCTGCCCATTAAATCTTTACAAAATGCACAAAATGCACAATGCAATTTTGCCATCACATATTTCAGAATTCCCCATTGCAATTTAGTTCAGGGTATAAAAAAATTAGATCTGATGATTCAAATACTCACCAGTTAATTGTACTATATCACAGTGTTGGTTGAACGTGACGATAGAGCTTAAACTATTACGTTACAGAGTATATATCATCTTTTGATTACGTGAGTGAGCACTAAATAGTTGTAGTAATTAATCAATTTTATTTCACTGTTTCAATTTTTAATGAACTTTTAAAATTCCCTTTTTGGATGAACCCTATGAAAATGGGAAATCTGAGTATAATAGTTTTATTAAAATGTATGTAAAAGGCAGACTGAGCCGTGGCAGACCCCATAAAGTATAAATACTTGATAAGGAAGACGAGCTGAGTCGATACATACATGTCTGCCTGTCCGTATGTGTGAACGCGTCGATCTCAAAACATATAACAGATAGATTCAATTCGAAAACTATTCCCTTTTTAATGTTATAGATTAAAGCGTTATCGAAATGCAGTTTTTAAATTATATCTCGTATATCTTTGGAGCTAGTCGCAATATTTTTAATTTAGTCTCATTTATATATAATACAGTTTCGATCGGACGGGCGCCAAACTGTTTGGAGAATTCGTCTGCGGTTGCATTTTTGCTGCAGTTGTGGGCGAGTTGGTATTTTTAGACGGTATAATGTATAAGCATTTGTATTTAAATGTTTTAAAGGATAACCTGAGAAAAAGTGCCGAAAAGCCAAAGCTACCAAGCTCGTTCACATTTCAACATGACAACGACCCCAAGCATTCTGCCCATATCGTCAAAATGTGGCTGGCATATAACACCACCCACCACCCACCACTCACCATGTGCTACCGCACCCACCACAATCTCCAGACCTAAATCCGATTGAGCACTTGTGGGAAGAATTGGATAAGCGCATCACCAAGCTTTAACTGAGAAATGGCAAAAAATAGAAGACGCTACCAAAAAATTAGTAAATTCGATGCCAAACCGCTTATCAGCTGCGATAAAAGGTAAAAGATTTAATACAATATATTAATTAAAATATTTAGTTATTTCCATCATTTTTTTAAATTTTTGTAAGTTTTTTTTGGCTGAGTCAATAATTTTGTTCAGGGAAATTCACGACTTGTTTTAATTATTTAATTTCAGTTAATTCTACTTTTAGGTTAAAAAAAAAGTTTTGTTTTCATTTAATAAACACCCTATTCTATTTGGTTATTTTTTATTTTATCAAATAAGCAAAATGACTCAAAAAGTTGCTATAAAGTTTAAAAAGCTTGCTGTGCCAATAATTTAGTTCGTCACTGTATATAACACGAAATATTAACAAACTCAATTGTTAATTGTTGCCAGTAGCACTATTTCTCTGTGCATATCTACACATATACGTACACATGTGCCTGCTTACTCTACAAACCCGGAACACAAAAATACAACCATATACCCCAACTATATACATATAAGACAAAAATATATAATATAAATTGAGTTGTTTTGATTTTTTTTTTTTTTTGTGTTCAAGCGGCTTCGATATTCTTCAATAATACAACTCATAAAATTATCGATATCTTGAGCCAACCGCCAATTCTTTCGATATCCATTCCATGAACAGAACGTTCTCACTTAACGCAATCATCGACATTTCAAAGAATTTAACGAAACTGAATGATTATTAAATAAAAAAGGATACATACTCTCAATTTTTTTTTATTCATAAAATAATGACTTTATTTTTTTTTATTCATTTAGTTTTAATTTAAACAATTCTTTAAAAAAAAAGATAATCTAATATTATAGTGTTTTTCTTTAATTTTCAAATTAATTTGTTTTGTGCCAATAGGAAAAAGAGCTAATTTTAGCTGTCCATTAAATCTTTGCAAAATGCACAAAATGCACAATGCAATTTTGCCATCACATATTTCAGAATTCCCCATTGCAATTTAGTTCAGGGTGTAAAAAAATTAGATCTGATGATTCAATTGCTCACCAGTTAATTGTACTATATCACAGTGTTGGTTGAACGTGACGATAGAGCTTAAACTATTACGTTACAGAGTATATATCATCTTTTGATTACGTGAGTGAGTACTAAAAAGTTGTAGTAATTAATAAATTTTATTTCACTGGGTTAATTTTTAATGAATTTTTAAAATTCCCTTTTTGGATGAACCCTATGAAAATGGGAAATCTGAGTATAATAGTTTTATTAAAATTTATTAACTGAGCCGTGGCAGACCCCATAAAGTATAAATACTTGATAAGGAAGACGAGCTGAGTCGATACATACATGTCTGCCTGTCCGTATGTGTGAACGCGTCGATCTCAAAACATATAACAGATAGATTCAATTCGAAAACTGTTCCCTTTTTAATGTTATAGATTAAAACGTTATCGAAATGTAGTTTTTAAATTATATATCGTATATCTTTGGAGCTAGTCGCAATAATTTAGTCACATTTATATATAATACAGTTTCGATCGGACGGGCGCCAAACTGTTTGGAGAATTCGTCTGCGGTTGCATTTTTGCTGCAGTTGTGGGCGAGTTGGTATTTTTAGACGGTATAATGTATAAGCATTTGTATTTAAATGTTTTAAAGGATAACCTGAGAAAAAGTGCCGAAAAGCTAAAGCTACCAAGCTCGTTCACATTTCAACATGACAACGACCCCAAGCATTCTGCCCATATCGTCAAAATGGCTGGCATATAACACCACCCACCACCCACCACTCACCATGTGCTACCGCACCCACCACAATCTCCAGACCTAAATCCGATTGAGCACTTGTGGGAAGAATTGGATAAGCGCATCACCAAGCTTTAACTGAGAAATGGCAAAAAATAGAAGACGGTACCAAAAAATTAGTAAATTCGATGCCAAACCGCTTATCATCTGCGATAAAAGGTAAAAGATTTAATACAATATATTAATTATAATATTTAGTTATTATTTCCATCATTTTTTTAAATTTTTGTAAGTTTTTTTGGCTGAGTCAATAATTTTGTTCAGGGAAATTGACGACTTGTTTTAATTATTTAATTTCAGTTAATTCTACTTTTAGGTTAAAAAAAAAGTTTTGTTTTCATTTAATAAATACCCTATTCTATTTGGTTATTTTTTATTTTATCAAATAAGCAAAATGACTCAAAAAGTTGCTATAAAGTTTAAAAAGCTTGCTGTGCCAATAATTTAGTTCGTCACTGTATATAACACGAAATATTAACAAACTCAATTGTTAATTGTTGCCAGTAGCACTATTTCTCTGTGCATATCTACACATATACGTACACATGTGCCTGCTTACTCTACAAACCCGGAACACAAAAATACAACCATATACCCCAACTATATACATATAAGACAAAAATATATAATATAAATTGAGTTGTTTTGATTTTTTTTTTGTGTTCAAACGGCTTCGATATTCTTCAATAATACAACTCATTTAATTATCGATATCTTGAGCCAACCGCCAATTCTTTCGATATCCATTCTATAAACAGAACGTTCTCACTTAACGCAATCATCGACATTTCAAAGAATTTAACGAAACTAAATGATTATTAAATAAAAAAGGATATATACTCTCAATTTTTTTTTATTCACAAATTAATTTGACTTTTTTTTTTTTATTCATTTAGTTTTAATTTAAACAATTCTTTAAAAAAAAGATAATCTAATATTATAGTGTTTTTCTTCAATTTTCAAATTAATTTGTTTTGTGCCAATAGGAAGAGCTAATTTTAGCTGTCCATTAAATCTTTGCAAAATGCACAAAATGCACAAAATGCACAATGCAATTTTGCCATCACATATTTCAGAATTCCCCATTGCAATTTAGTTCAGGGTATAATAAAATTAGATCTGATGATTCAATTACTCACCAATTAATTGTACTATATCACAGTGTTGGTTGAACGTGACGATAGAGCTTAAACTATTACGTTACAGAGTATATATCATCTTTTGATTACGTTAGTGAGTACTAAATAGTTGTAGTAATTAATAAATTTTATTTCACTGGGTTAATTTTTAATGAACTTTTAAAATTCCCTTTTTGGATGAACCCCATGAAAATGGGAAATCTGAGTATAATAGTTTTATTAAAATGTATGTAAAAGGCAGACTGAGCCGTGGCAGACCCCATAAAGTATAAATACTTGATAAGGAAGACGAGCTGAGTCGATACATACATGTCTGCCTGTCCGTATGTGTGAACGCGTCGATCTCAAAACATATAACAGATAGATTCAATTCGAAAACTATTCCCTTTTTAATGTTATAGATTAAAGCGTTATCGAAATGCAGTTTTTAAATTATATCTCGTATATCTTTGGAGCTAGTCGCAATATTTTTAATTTAGTCTCATTTATGTATAATACAGTTTCGATCGGACGGGCGCCAAACTGTTTGGAGAATTCGTCTGCGGTTGCATTTTTGCTGCAGTTGTGGGCGAGTTGGTATTTTTAGACGGTATAATGTATAAGCATTTGTATTTAAATGTTTTAAAGGATAACCTGAGCAAAGGTGCCGAAAAACTAAAGCTACCAAGCTCGTTCACATTTCAACATGACAACGACCCCAAGCATTCTGCCCATATCGTCAAAATTTGGCTGGCATATAACACCACCCACCACACACCATGTGCTACCGCACCCACCACAATCTCCAGACCTAAATCCGATTGAGAACTTGTGGGAAGAATTGGATAAGCGCATCACCAAGCTTTAACTGAGAAATGGCAAAAAATAGAAGACGCTACCAAAAAATTAGTAAATTCGATGCCAAACCGCTTATCAGCTGCGATAAAAGGTAAAAGATTTAATACAATATATTAATTATAATATTTAGTTATTATTTCCATCATTTTTTTAAATTTTTGTAAGTTTTCTTTGGCTGAGTCAATAATTTTGTTCAGGGAAATTAACGACTTGTTTTAATTATTTAATTTCAGTTAATTCTACTTTTAGGTTAAAAAAAAAAAGTTTTGTTTTCATTTAATAAATACCCTATTCTATTTGGTTATTTTTTATTTTATCAAATAACCAAAATGACTCAAAAAGTTGCTATAAAGTTTAAAAAGCTTGCTGTGCCAATAATTTAGTTCGTCACTGTATATAACACGAAATATTAACAAACTCAATTGTTAATTGTTGCCAGTAGCACTATTTCTCTGTGCATATCTACACATCTACCCGGAACACAAAAATACAACCATATACCCCAACTATATACATATAAGACAAAAATATATAATATAAATTGAGTTGTTTTGATTTTTTTTTGTGTTCAAGCGGCTTCGATATTCTTCAATAATACAACTCATAAAATTATCGATATCTTGAGCCAACCGCCAATTCTTTCGATATCCATTCCATGAACAGAACGTTCTCACTTAACGCAATCATCGACATTTCAAAGAATTTAACGAAACTAAATGATTATTAAATAAAAAAGGATATATACTCTCAATTTTTATTATTCATAAAATAATGACTTTATTTTTTTTTATTCATTTAGTTTTAATTTAAACAATTCTTTAAAAAAAAAAAGATAATCTAATATTATAGTGTTTTTCTTTAATTTTCAAATTAATTTGTTTTGTGCCAATAGGAAAAAGAGCTAATTTTAGCTGTCCATTAAATCTTTGCAAAATGCACAAAATGCACAATGCAATTTTGCCATCACATATTTCAGAATTCCCCATTGCAATTTAGTTCAGGGTATAAAAAAATTAGATCTGATGATTCAATTACTCACCAGTTAATTGTACTATATCACAGTGTTGGTTGAACGTGACGATAGAGCTTAAACTATTACGTTACAGAGTATATATCATCTTTTGATTACGTGAGTACTAAATAGTTGTAGTAATTAATAAATTTTATTTCACTGGGTTAATTTTTAATGAACTTTTAAAATTCCCTTTTTGGATGAACCCCATGAAAATGGGAAATCTGAGTATAACAGTTTTATTAAAATATATGTAAAAGGTAGACTGAGCCGTGGCAGACCCCATAAAGTATAAATACTTGATACTCTTTTGATTACGTGAGTGAGTACTAAATAGTTGTAGTAATTAATCAATTTTATTTCACTGTTTCAATTTTTAATGAACTTTTAAAATTCCCTTTTTGGATGAACCCTATGAAAATGGGAAATCTGAGTATAATAGTTTTATTAAAATGTATGTAAAAGGCAGACTGAGCCGTGGCAGACCCCATAAAGTATAAATACTTGATAAGGAAGACGAGCTGAGTCGATACATACATGTCTGCCTGTCCGTATGTGTGAACGCGTCGATCTCAAAACATATAACAGATAGATTCAATTCGAAAACTATTCCCTTTTTAATGTTATAGATTAAAACGTTATCGAAATGCAGTTTTTAAATTATATCTCGTATATCTTTGGAGCTAGTCGCAAAATTTTCAATTTAGTCTCATTTATATCTAATACAGTTTCGATCGGACGGGCGCCAAACTGTTTGGAGAATTTGTCTGTGGTTGCATTTTTGCTGCAGTTGTGGGCGAGTTGATATTTTTAGACGGTATAATGTATAAGCATTTGTATTTAAATGTTTTAAAGGATAACCTGAGAAAAAGTGCCGAAAAGCTAAAGCTACCAAGCTCGTTCACATTTCAACATGACAACGACCCCAAGCATTCTGCCCATATCGTCAAAATGTGGCTGGCATATAACACCACCCACCACCCACCACTCACCATGTGCTACCGCACCCACCACAATCTCCAGACCTAAATCCGATTGAGCACTTGTGGGAAGAATTGGATAAGCGCATCACCAAGCTTTAACTGAGAAATGGCAAAAAATAGAAGACGCTACCAAAAAATTAGTAAATTCGATGCCAAACCGCTTTTCAGCTGCGATAAGAGGTAAAAGATTTAATACAATATATTAATTAAAATAGTTATTATTTCCATCATTTTTTTAAATTTTTGTAAGTTTTTTTTGGCTTAGTCAATAATTTTGTTCAGGGAAATTAACGACTTGTTTTAATTATTTAATTTCAGTTAATTCTACTGTTAGGTTAAAAAAAAGTTTTATTTTCATTTAATAAATACCCTATTCTATTTGGTTATTTTTTATTTTATCAAATAAGCAAAATGACTCAAAAAGTTGCTATAAAGTTTAAAAAGCTTGCTGTGCCAATAATTTAGTTCGTCACTGTATATAACACGAAATATTAACAAACTCAATTGTTAATTGTTGCCAGTAGCACTATTTCTCTGTGCATATCTACACATATACGTACACATGTGCCTGCTTACTCTACAAACCCGGAACACAAAACTACAACCATATACCCCAACTATATACATATAAGACAAAAATATATAATATAAATTGAGTTGTTTTGATTTTTTTTTTGTGTTCAAGCGGCTTCGATATTCTTCAATAATACAACTCATAAAATTATCGATATCTTGAGCCAACCGCCAATTCTTTCGATATCCATTCCATGAACAGAACGTTCTCACTTAACGCAATCATCGACATTTCAAAGAATTTAACGAAACTAAATGATTATTAAATAATAAAAAAGGATATATACTCTCAATTTTTTTTTATTCACAAATTAATTTGACTTTTTTTTTTTTATTCATTTAGTTTTAATTTAAACAATTCTTTAAAAAAAAAGATAATTTAATATTATAGTGTTTTTCTTCAATTTTCAAATTAATTTGTTTTGTGCCAATAGGAAAAAGAGCTAATTTTAGCTGTCCATTAAATCTTTGCAAAATGCACAAAATGCACAATGCAATTTTGCCATCACATATTTCAGAATTCCCCATTGCAATTTAGTTCAGGGTATAAAAAAATTAGATCTGATGATTCAATTACTCACCAGTTAATTGTACTATATCACAGTGTTGGTTGAACGTGACGATAGAGCTTAAACTATTACGTTACAGAGTATATATCATCTTTTGATTACGTGAGTGAGCACTAAATAGTTGTAGTAATTAATCAATTTTATTTCACTGGGTTAATTTTTAATGAACTTTTAAAATTCCCTTTTTGGATGAACCCCATGAAAATGGGAAATCTGAGTATAATAGTTTTATTAAAATATATGTAAAAGGCAGACTGAGCCGTGGCATACCCCATAAAGTATAAATACTTGATAAGGAAGACGAGCTGAGTCGATACATACATGTCTGCCTGTCCGTATGTGTGAACGCGTCGATCTCAAAACATATAACAGATAGATTCAAATCGAAAACTATTCCCTTTTTAATGTTATAGATTAAAACGTTATCGAAATGTAGTTTTTAAATTATATCTCGTATATCTTTGGAGCTAGTCGCAAAATTTTTAATTTAGTCTCATTTATATATAATACAGTTTCGATCGGACGGGCGCCAAACTGTTTGGAGAATTCGTCTGCGGTTGCATTTTTGCTGCAGTTGTGGGCGAGTTGGTATTTTTAGACGGTATAATGTATAAGCATTTGTATTTAAATGTTTTAAAGGATAACCTGAGAAAAAGTGCCGAAAAGCTAAAGCTACCAAGCTCGTTCACATTTCAACATGACAACGACCCCAAGCATTCTGCCCATATCGTCAAAATGTGGCTGGCATATAACACCACCCACCACCCACCACTCACCATGTGCTACCGCACCCACCACAATCTCCAGACCTAAATCCGATTGAGCACTTGTGGGAAGAATTGGATAAGCGCATCACCAAGCTTTAACTGAGAAATGGCAAAAAATTGAAGACGCTACCAAAAAATTAGTAAATTCGATGCCAAACCGCTTATCAGCTGCGATAAAAGGTAAAAGATTTAATACAATATATTAATTATAATATTTAGTTATTATTCCCATCATTTTTTTAAATTTTTGTAAGTTTTTTTTGGCTGAGTCAATAATTTTGTTCAGGGAAATTAACGACTTGTTTTAATTATTTAATTTCAGTTAATTCTACTTTTAGGTTAAAAAAAAGTTTTGTTTTCATTTAATAAATACCCTATTCTATTTGGTTATTTTTTATTTTATCAAATAAGCAAAATGACTCAAAAAGTTGCTATAAAGTTTAAAAAGCTTGCTGTGCCAATAATTTAGTTCGTCACTGTATATAACACGAAATATTAACAAACTCAATTGTTAATTGTTGCCAGTAGCACTATTTCTCTGTGCATATCTACACATATACGTACACATGTGCCTGCTTACTCTACAAACCCGGAACACAAAAATACAACCATATACCCCAACTATATACATATAAGACAAAAATATATAATATAAATTGAGTTGTTTTGATTTTTTTTTTTTTGTGTTCAAGCGGCTTCGATATTCTTCAATAATACAACTCATAAAATTATCGATATCTTGAGCCAACCGCCAATTCTTTCGATATCCATTCCATGAACAGAACGTTCTCACTTAACGCAATCATCGACATTTCAAAGAATTTAACGAAACTAAATGATTATTAAATAAAAAAGGATATATACTCTCAATTTTTTTTTATTCACAAATTAATTTGACTTTTTTTTTTTATTCATTTAGTTTTAATTTAAACAATTCTTTAAAAAAAAAGATAATCTAATATTATAGTGTTTTTCTTCAATTTTCAAATTAATTTTTTTGTGCCAATAGGAAAAAGAGCTAATTTTAGCTGTCCATTAAATCTTTGCAAAATGCACAAAATGCACAATGCAATTTTGCCATCACATATTTCAGAATTCCCCATTGCAATTTAGTTCAGGGTATGAAAATGGGAAATCTGAGTATAATAGTTTTATTAAAATATATGTAAAAGGCAGACTGAGCCGTGGCAGACCCCAAAAGTATAAATACTTAATAAGGAAGACGAGCTGAGTCGATACATACATGTCTGCCTGTCCGTATGTGTGAACGCGTCGATCTCAAAACATATAACAGATAGATTCAATTCGAAAACTATTCCCTTTTTAATGTTATAGATTAAAACGTTATCGAAATGCAGTTTTTAAATTATATCTCGTATATCTTTGGAGCTAGTCGCAAAATTTTCAATTTAGTCTCATTTATATATAATACAGTTTCGATCGGACGGGCGCCAAACTGTTTGGAGAATTTGTCTGTGGTTGCATTTTTGCTGCAGTTGTGGGCGAGTTGGTATTTTTAGACGGTATAATGTATAAGCATTTGTATTTAAATGTTTTAAAGGATAACCTGAGAAAAAGTGCCGAAAAGCTAAAGCTACCAAGCTCGTTCACATTTCAACATGACAACGACCCCAAGCATTCTGCCCATATCGTCAAAATGTGGCTGGCATATAACACCACCCACCACCCACCACTCACCATGTGCTACCGCACCCACCACAATCTCCAGACCTAAATCCGATTGAGCACTTGTGGGAAGAATTGGATAAGCGCATCACCAAGCTTTAACTGAGAAATGGCAAAAAATAGAAGACGCTACCAAAAAATTAGTAAATTCGATGCCAAACCGCTTTTCAGCTGCGATAAAAGGTAAAAGATTTAATACAATATATTAATTAAAATAGTTATTATTTCCATCATTTTTTTAAATTTTTGTAAGTTTTAATTTTGTTCAGGGAAATTGACGACTTGTTTTAATTATTTAATTTCAGTTAATTCTACTTTTAGGTTAAAAAAAAAAAGTTTTGTTTTCATTTAATAAATACCCTATTCTATTTGGTTATTTTTTATTTTATCAAATAAGCAAAATGACTAAAAAAGTTGCTATAAAGTTTAAAAAGCTTGCTGTGCCAATAATTTAGTTCGTCACTGTATATAACACAATATATTAACAAACTCAATTGTTAATTGTTGCCAGTAGCACTATTTCTCTGTGCATATCTACACATATACGTACACATGTGCCTGCTTACTCTACAAACCCGGAACACAAAAATACAACCATATACCCCAACTATATACATATAAGACAAAAATATATAATATAAATTGAGTTGTTTTGATTTTTTTTTTTTTGTGTTCAAGCGGCATCGATATTCTTCAATAATACAACCCATAAAATTATCGATATCTTGAGCCAACCGCCAATTCTTTCGATATCCATTCCATGAACAGAACGTTCTCACTTAACGCAATCATCGACATTTCAAAGAATTTAACGAAACTAAATGATTATTAAATAAAAAAGGATATATACTCTCAATTTTTTTTTATTCACAAATTAATTTGACTTTTTTTTTTTTTATTCATTTAGTTTTAATTTAAACAATTCTTTAAAAAAGAAGATAATCTAATATTATAGTGTTTTTCTTCAATTTTCAAATTAATTTGTTTTGTGCCAATAGGAAAAATTGCTAATTTTAGCTGTCCATTAAATCTTTGCAAAATGCACAAAATGCACAATGCAATTTTACCATCACATATTTCAGAATTCCCCATTGCAATTTAGTTCAGGGTATAAAAAAATTAGATCTGATGATTCAATTACTCACCAGTTAATTGTACTATATCACAGTGTTGGTTGAACGTGACGATAAAGCTTAAACTATTACGTTACAGAGTATATATCATCTTTTGATTACGTGAGTGAGCACTAAATAGTTGTAGTAATTAATCAATTTTATTTCACTGGGTTAATTTTTAATGAACTTTTAAAATTCCCTTTTTGGATGAACCCCATGAAAATGGGAAATCTGAGTATAATAGTTTTATTAAAATATATGTAAAAGGCAGACTGAGCCGTGGCAAACCCCATAAAGTATAAATACTTGATAAGGAAGACGAGCTGAGTCGATACATACATGTCTGCCTGTCCGTATGTGTGAACGCGTCGATCTCAAAACATATAACAGATAGATTCAAATCGAAAACTATTCCCTTTTTAATGTTATAGATTAAAACGTTATCGAAATGTAGTTTTTAAATTATATCTCGTATATCTTTGGAGCTAGTCGCAATAATTTAGTCACATTTATATATAATACAGTTTCGATCGGACGGGCGCAAAACTGTTTGGAGAATTCGTCTGCGGTTGCATTTTTGCTGCAGTTGTGGGCGAGTTGGTATTTTTAGACGGTATAATGTATAAGCATTTGTATTTAAATGTTTTAAAGGATAACCTGAGAAAAAGTGCCGAAAAGCTAAAGCTACCAAGCTCGTTCACATTTCAACATGACAACGACCCCAAGCATTCTGCCCAATCGTCAAAATGTGGCTGGCATATAACACCACCCACCACCCACCACTCACCATGTGCTACCGCACCCACCACAATCTCCAGACCTAAATCCGATTGAGCACTTGTGGGAAGAATTGGATAAGCGCATCACCAAGCTTTAACTGAGAAATGGCAAAAAATTGAAGACGCTACCAAAAAATTAGTAAATTCGATGCCAAACCGCTTATCAGCTGCGATAAAAGGTAAAAGATTTAATACAATATATTAATTATAATATTTAGTTATTATTTCCATCATTTTTTTAAATTTTTGTAAGTTTTTTTTGGCTGAGTCAATAATTTTGTTCAGGGAAATTAACGACTTGTTTTAATTATTTAATTTCAGTTAATTCTACTTTTAGGTTAAAAAAAAGTTTTGTTTTCATTTAATAAATACCCTATTCTATTTGGTTATTTTTTATTTTATCAAATAAGCAAAATGACTCAAAAAGTTGCTATAAAGTTTAAAAAGCTTGCTGTGCCAATAATTTAGTTCGTCACTGTATATAACACGAAATATTAACAAACTCAATTGTTAATTGTTGCCAGTAGCACTATTTCTCTGTGCATATCTACACATATACGTACACATGTGCCTGCTTACTCTACAAAACCCGGAACACAAAAATACAACCATATACCCCAACTATATACATATAAGACAAAAATATATAATATAAATTGAGTTGTTTTGATTTTTTTTTTTTTTGTGTTCAAGCGGCTTCGATATTCTTCAATAATACAACTCATAAAATTATCGATATCTTGAGCCAACCGCCAATTCTTTCGATATCCATTCCATGAACAGAACGTTCTCACTTAACGCAATCATCGACATTTCAAAGAATTTAACGAAACTAAATGATTATTAAATAAAAAAGGATATATACTCTCAATTTTTTTTTATTCACAAATTAATTTGACTTTTTTTTTTTTTATTCATTTAGTTTTAATTTAAACAATTCTTTAAAAAAAAAGATAATCTAATATTATAGTGTTTTTCTTCAATTTTCAAATTAATTTGTTTTGTGCCAATAGGAAAAAGAGCTAATTTTAGCTGTCCATTAAATCTTTGCAAAATGCACAAAATGCACAATGCAATTTTGCCATCACATATTTCAGAATTCCCCATTGCAATTTAGTTCAGGGTATGAAAATGGGAAATCTGAGTATAATAGTTTTATTAAAATATATGTAAAAGGCAGACTGAGCCGTGGCAGACCCCAAAAGTATAAATACTTGATAAGGAAGACGAGCTGAGTCGATACATACATGTCTGCCTGTCCGTATGTGTGAACGCGTCGATCTCAAAACATATAACAGATAGATTCAATTCGAAAACTATTCCCTTTTTAATGTTATAGATTAAAACGTTATCGAAATGCAGTTTTTAAATTATATCTCGTATATCTTTGGAGCTAGAATTTGTCTGTGGTTGCATTTTTGCTGCAGTTGTGGGCGAGTTGGTATTTTTAGACGGTATAATGTATAAGCATTTGTATTTAAATGTTTTAAAGGATAACCTGAGAAAAAGTGCCGAAAAGCTAAAGCTACCAAGCTCGTTCACATTTCAACATGACAACGACCCCAAGCATTCTGCCCATATCGTCAAAATGTGGCTGGCATATAACACCACCCACCACCCACCACTCACCATGTGCTACCGCACCCACCACAATCTCCAGACCTAAATCCGATTGAGCACTTGTGGGAAGAATTGGATAAGCGCATCACCAAGCTTTAACTGAGAAATGGCAAAAAATAGAAGACGCTACCAAAAAATTAGTAAATTCGATGCCAAACCGCTTTTCAGCTGCGATAAAAGGTAAAAGATTTAATACAATATATTAATTAAAATAGTTATTATTTCCATCATTTTTTTAAATTTTTGTAAGTTTTAATTTTGTTCAGGGAAATTGACGACTTGTTTTAATTATTTAATTTCAGTTAATTCTACTTTTAGGTTAAAAAAAAAAAGTTTTGTTTTCATTTAATAAATACCCTATTCTATTTGGTTATTTTTTATTTTATCAAATAAGCAAAATGACTAAAAAAGTTGCTATAAAGTTTAAAAAGCTTGCTGTGCCAATAATTTAGTTCGTCACTGTATATAACACAATATATTAACAAACTCAATTGTTAATTGTTGCCAGTAGCACTATTTCTCTGTGCATATCTACACATATACGTACACATGTGCCTGCTTACTCTACAAACCCGGAACACAAAAATACAACCATATACCCCAACTATATACATATAAGACAAAAATATATAATATAAATTGAGTTGTTTTAATTTTTTTTTTTTTTGTGTTCAAGCGGCATCGATATTCTTCAATAATACAACCCATAAAATTATCGATATCTTGAGCCAACCGCCAATTCTTTCGATATCCATTCCATGAACAGAACGTTCTCACTTAACGCAATCATCGACATTTCAAAGAATTTAACGAAACTAAATGATTATTAAATAAAAAAGGATATATACTCTCAATTTTTTTTTATTCACAAATTAATTTGACTTTTTTTTTTTTTATTCATTTAGTTTTAATTTAAACAATTCTTTAAAAAAAAAGATAATCTAATATTATAGTGTTTTTCTTCAATTTTCAAATTAATTTGTTTTGTGCCAATAGGAAAAATTGCTAATTTTAGCTGTCCATTAAATCTTTGCAAAATGCACAAAATGCACAATGCAATTTTACCATCACATATTTCAGAATTCCCCATTGCAATTTAGTTCAGGGTATAAAAAAATTAGATCTGATGATTCAATTACTCACCAGTTAATTGTACTATATCACAGTGTTGGTTGAACGTGACGATAAAGCTTAAACTATTACGTTACAGAGTATATATCATCTTTTGATTACGTGAGTGAGCACTAAATAGTTGTAGTAATTAATCAATTTTATTTCACTGGGTTAATTTTTAATGAACTTTTAAAATTCCCTTTTTGGATGAACCCCATGAAAATGGGAAATCTGAGTATAATAGTTTTATTAAAATATATGTAAAAGGCAGACTGAGCCGTGGCAGACCCCATAAAGTATAAATACTTGATAAGGAAGACGAGCTGAGTCGATACATACATGTCTGCCTGTCCGTATGTGTGAACGCGTCGATCTCAAAACATATAACAGATAGATTCAAATCGAAAACTATTCCCTTTTTAATGTTATAGATTAAAACGTTATCGAAATGTAGTTTTTAAATTATATCTCGTATATCTTTGGAGCTAGTCGCAATAATTTAGTCACATTTATATATAATACAGTTTCGATCGGACGGGCGCAAAACTGTTTGGAGAATTCGTCTGCGGTTGCATTTTTGCTGCAGTTGTGGGCGAGTTGGTATTTTTAGACGGTATAATGTATAAGCATTTGTATTTAAATGTTTTAAAGGATAACCTGAGAAAAAGTGCCGAAAAGCTAAAGCTACCAAGCTCGTTCACATTTCAACATGACAACGACCCCAAGCATTCTGCCCAATCGTCAAAATGTGGCTGGCATATAACACCACCCACCACCCACCACTCACCATGTGCTACCGCACCCACCACAATCTCCAGACCTAAATCCGATTGAGCACTTGTGGGAAGAATTGGATAAGCGCATCACCAAGCTTTAACTGAGAAATGGCAAAAAATTGAAGACGCTACCAAAAAATTAGTAAATTCGATGCCAAACCGCTTATCAGCTGCGATAAAAGGTAAAAGATTTAATACAATATATTAATTATAATATTTAGTTATTATTTCCATCATTTTTTTAAATTTTTGTAAGTTTTTTTTGGCTGAGTCAATAATTTTGTTCAGGGAAATTAACGACTTGTTTTAATTATTTAATTTCAGTTAATTCTACTTTTAGGTTAAAAAAAGTTTTGTTTTCATTTAATAAATACCCTATTCTATTTGGTTATTTTTTATTTTATCAAATAAGCAAAATGACTCAAAAAGTTGCTATAAAGTTTAAAAAGCTTGCTGTGCCAATAATTTAGTTCGTCACTGTATATAACACGAAATATTAACAAACTCAATTGTTAATTGTTGCCAGTAGCACTATTTCTCTGTGCATATCTACACATATACGTACACATGTGCCTGCTTACTCTACAAAACCCGGAACACAAAAATACAACCATATACCCCAACTATATACATATAAGACAAAAATATATAATATAAATTGAGTTGTTTTGATTTTTTTTTTTTTTTGTGTTCAAGCGGCTTCGATATTCTTCAATAATACAACTCATAAAATTATCGATATCTTGAGCCAACCGCCAATTCTTTCGATATCCATTCCATGAACAGAACGTTCTCACTTAACGCAATCATCGACATTTCAAAGAATTTAACGAAACTAAATGATTATTAAATAAAAAAGGATATATACTCTCAATTTTTTTTTATTCACAAATTAATTTGACTTTTTTTTTTTTTATTCATTTAGTTTTAATTTAAACAATTCTTTAAAAAAAAAGATAATCTAATATTATAGTGTTTTTCTTCAATTTTCAAATTAATTTGTTTTGTGCCAATAGGAAAAAGAGCTAATTTTAGCTGTCCATTAAATCTTTGCAAAATGCACAAAATGCACAATGCAATTTTGCCATCACATATTTCAGAATTCCCCATTGCAATTTAGTTCAGGGTATGAAAATGGGAAATCTGAGTATAATAGTTTTATTAAAATATATGTAAAAGGCAGACTGAGCCGTGGCAGACCCCAAAAGTATAAATACTTGATAAGGAAGACGAGCTGAGTCGATACATACATGTCTGCCTGTCCGTATGTGTGAACGCGTCGATCTCAAAACATATAACAGATAGATTCAATTCGAAAACTATTCCCTTTTTAATGTTATAGATTAAAACGTTATCGAAATGCAGTTTTTAAATTATATCTCGTATATCTTTGGAGCTAGAATTTGTCTGTGGTTGCATTTTTGCTGCAGTTGTGGGCGAGTTGGTATTTTTAGACGGTATAATGTATAAGCATTTGTATTTAAATGTTTTAAAGGATAACCTGAGAAAAAGTGCCGAAAAGCTAAAGCTACCAAGCTCGTTCACATTTCAACATGACAACGACCCCAAGCATTCTGCCCATATCGTCAAAATGTGGCTGGCATATAACACCACCCACCACCCACCACTCACCATGTGCTACCGCACCCACCACAATCTCCAGACCTAAATCCGATTGAGCACTTGTGGGAAGAATTGGATAAGCGCATCACCAAGCTTTATCTGAAAAATGGCAAAAAATAGAAGACGCTACCAAAAAATTAGTAAATTCGATGCCAAACCGCTTTTCAGCTGCGATAAAAGGTAAAAGATTTAATACAATATATTAATTAAAATAGTTATTATTTCCATCATTTTTTTAAATTTTTGTAAGTTTTAATTTTGTTCAGGGAAATTGACGACTTGTTTTAATTATTTAATTTCAGTTAATTCTACTTTTAGGTTAAAAAAAAGTTTTGTTTTCATTTAATAAATACCCTATTCTATTTGGTTATTTTTTATTTTATCAAATAAGCAAAATGACTAAAAAAGTTGCTATAAAGTTTAAAAAGCTTGCTGTGCCAATAATTTAGTTCGTACTTAACACGAAATATTAACAAACTCAATTGTTAATTGTTGCCAGTAGCACTATTTCTCTGTGCATATCTACACATATACGTACACATGTGCCTGCTTACTCTACAAACCCGGAACACAAAAATACAACCATATACCCCAACTATATACATATAAGACAAAAATATATAATATAAATTGAGTTTTGATTTTTTTTTTTTTTGTGTTCAAGCGGCATCGATATTCTTCAATAATACAACTCATAAAATTATCGATATCTTGAGCCAACCGCCAATTCTTTCGATATCCATTCCATGAACAGAACGTTCTCACTTAACGCAATCATCGACATTTCAAAGAATTTAACGAAACTAAATGATTATTAAATAAAAAAGGATATATACTCTCAATTTTTTTTGATTCACAAATTAATTTGACTTTTTTTTTTTATTCATTTAGTTTTAATTTAAACAATTCTTTAAAAAAAAAGATAATCTAATATTATAGTGTTTTTCTTCAATTTTCAAATTAATTTGTTTTGTGCCAATAGGAAATAGAGCTAATTTTAGCTGTCCATTAAATCTTTGCAAAATGCACAAAATGCACAATGCAATTTTACCATGACATATTTCAGAATTCCCCATTGCAATTTAGTTCAGGGTATAAAAAAATTAGATCTGATGATTCAATTACTCACCAGTTAATTGTACTATATCACAGTGTTGGTTGAACGTGACGATAGAGCTTAAACTATTACGTTACAGAGTATATATCATCTTTTGATTACGTGAGTGAGCACTAAATAGTTGTAGTAATTAATCAATTTTATTTCACTGGGTTAATTTTTAATGAACTTTTAAAATTCCCTTTTTGGATGAACCCCATGAAAATGGGAAATCTGAGTATAATAGTTTTATTAAAATGTATGTAAAAGGCAGACTGAGCCGTGGCATACCCCATAAAGTATAAATACTTGATAAGGAAGACGAGCTGAGTCGATACATACATGTCTGCCTGTCCGTATGTGTGAACGCGTCGATCTCAAAACATATAACAGATAGATTCAAATCGAAAACTATTCCCTTTTTAATGTTATAGATTAAAACGTTATCGAAATGTAGTTTTTAAATTATATATCGTATATCTTTGGAGCTAGTCGCAATAATTTAGTCACATTTATATATAATACAGTTTCGATCGGACGGGCGCCAAACTGTTTGGAGAATTCGTCTGTGGTTGCATTTTTGCTGCAGTTGTGGGCGAGTTGGTATTTTTAGACGGTATAATGTATAAGCATTTGTATTTAAATGTTTTAAAGGATAACCTGAGAAAAAGTGCCGAAAAGCTAAAGCTACCAAGCTCGTTCACATTTCAACATGACAACGACCCCAAGCATTCTGCCCATATCGTCAAAATGTGGCTGGCATATAACACCACCCACCACCCACCACTCACCATGTGCTACCGCACCCACCACAATCTCCAGACCTAAATCCGATTGAGCACTTGTGGGAAGAATTGGATAAGCGCATCACCAAGCTTTAACTGAGAAATGGCAAAAAATAGAAGACGCTACCAAAAAATTAGTAAATTCGATGCCAAACCGCTTATCAGCTGCGATAAAAGGTAAAAGATTTAATACAATATATTAATTATAATATTTAGTTATTATTTCCATCATTTTTTTAAATTTTTGTAAGTTTTTTTGGCTGAGTCAATAATTTTGTTCAGGGAAATTAACGACTTGTTTTAATTATTTAATTTCAGTTAATTCTACTTTTAGGTTAAAAAAAAGTTTTGTTTTCATTTAATAAATACCCTATTCTATTTGGTTATTTTTTATTTTATCAAATAAGCAAAATGACTCAAAAAGTTGCTATAAAGTTTAAAAAGCTTGCTGTGCCAATAATTTAGTTCGTCACTGTATATAACACGAAATATTAACAAACTCAATTGTTAATTGTTGCCAGTAGCACTATTTCTCTGTGCATATCTACACATATACGTACACATGTGCCTGCTTACTCTACAAACCCGGAACACAAAAATACAACCATATACCCCAACTATATACATATAAGACAAAAATATATAATATAAATTGAGTTGTTTTGATTTTTTTTTTTTTTGTGTTCAAGCGGCTTCGATATTCTTCAATAATACAACTCATAAAATTATCGATATCTTGAGCCAACCGCCAATTCTTTCGATATCCATTCCATGAACAGAACGTTCTCACTTAACGCAATCATCGACATTTCAAAGAATTTAACGAAACTAAATGATTATTAAATAAAAAAGGATATATACTCTCAATTTTTTTTTATTCACAAATTAATTTGACTTTTTTTTTTTTATTCATTTAGTTTTAATTTAAACAATTCTTTAAAAAAAAGATAATCTAATATTATAGTGTTTTTCTTCAATTTTCAAATTAATTTGTTTTGTGCCAATAGGAAAAAGAGCTAATTTTAGCTGTCCATTAAATCTTTGCAAAATGCACAAAATGCACAATGCAATTTTGCCATCACATATTTCAGAATTCCCCATTGCAATTTAGTTCAGGGATAAAAAGGTTGGAATTTTGGTATTTGGTAAGAAGAATATGAAAATGGGAAATCTGAGTATAATAGTTTTATTAAAATATATGTAAAAGGCAGACTGAGCCGTGGCAGACCCCAAAAGTATAAATACTTGATAAGGAAGACGAGCTGAGTCGATACATACATGTCTGCCTGTCCGTATGTGTGAACGCGTCGATCTCAAAACATATAACAGATAGATTCAATTCGAAAACTATTCCCTTTTTAATGTTATAGATTAAAACGTTATCGAAATGCAGTTTTTAAATTATATCTCGTATATCTTTGGAGCTAGTGAAAATTTTATTGTTTAGGGGGGAGAATTTGTCTGTGGTTGCATTTTTGCTGCAGTTGTGGGCGAGTTGGTATTTTTAGACGGTATAATGTATAAGCATTTGTATTTAAATGTTTTAAAGGATAACCTGAGAAAAAGTGCCGAAAAGCTAAAGCTACCAAGCTCGTTCACATTTCAACATGACAACGACCCCAAGCATTCTGCCCATATCGTCAAAATGTGGCTGGCATATAACACCACCCACCACCCACCACTCACCATGTGCTACCGCACCCACCACAATCTCCAGACCTAAATCCGATTGAGCACTTGTGGGAAGAATTGGATAAGCGCATCACCAAGCTTTAACTGAGAAATGGCAAAAAATAGAAGACGCTACCAAAAAATTAGTAAATTCGATGCCAAACCGCTTTTCAGCTGCGATAAAAGGTAAAAGATTTAATACAATATATTAATTAAAATAGTTATTATTTCCATAATTTTTTTAAATTTTTGTAAGTTTTTTTTGGCTGAGTTAATTTTGTTCAGGGAAATTGACGACTTGTTTTAATTATTTAATTTCAGTTAATTCTACTTTTAGGTTAAAAAAAAAAGTTTTGTTTTCATTTAATAAATACCCTATTCTATTTGGTTATTTTTTATTTTATCAAATAAGCAAAATGACTAAAAAAGTTGCTATAAAGTTTAAAAAGCTTGCTGTGCCAATAATTTAGTTCGTCACTGTATATAACACGAAATATTAACAAACTCAATTGTTAATTGTTGCCAGTAGCACTATTTCTCTGTGCATATCTACACATATACGTACACATGTGCCTGCTTACTCTACAAACCCGGAACACAAAAATACAACCATATACCCCAACTATATACATATAAGACAAAAATATATAATATAAATTGAGTTTTGATTTTTTTTTTTTTTTGTGTTCAAGCAGCTTCGATATTCTTCAATAATACAACTCATAAAATTATCGATATCTTGAGCCAACCGCCAATTCTTTCGATATCCATTCCATGAACAGAACGTTCTCACTTAACGCAATCATCGACATTTCAAAGAATTTAACGAAACTAAATGATTATTAAATAAAAAAGGATATATACTCTCAATTTTTGTGAATACAAATTAATTTGACTTTTTTTTTTTATTCATTTAGTTTTAATTTAAACAATTCTTTAAAAAAAAGATATTCTAATATTATAGTGTTTTTCTTCAATTTTCAAATTAATTTGTTTTGTGCCAATAGGAAATAGAGCTAATTTTAGCTGTCCATTAAATCTTTGCAAAATGCACAAAATGCACAATGCAATTTTACCATCACATATTTCAGAATTCCCCATTGCAATTTAGTTCAGGGTATAAAAAAATTAGATCTGATGATTCAATTACTCACCAGTTAATTGTACTATATCACAGTGTTGGTTGAACGTGACGATAGAGCTTAAACTATTACGTTACAGAGTATATATCAT